>LKNJ01002685.1:0-52500 GCA_002120245.1 Maccullochella peelii
ACAAAATAAAACACGTTCAGGTGTAGTTCACACTTGAATGGGATTTGAAAGAAACCAGGTGGCTTAACACTCAAAACACTCAAATCAGCATTCCCACTAATAACTGGGATGAGAGTCCGCGCCTCCAAGTCCGAGGCCATGGTTCTCTGCCAGAAAACGGTGGATTGCTCCCTTTGGGTTGGAAATGAGCTGCTGCCCCAGACGAAGGAGTTCAAGTATCTCGGGGTCTTATTCACTTGTAAAATGGAGCGTGATATGGACAGGCGGATTAGTGCAGCATCAGCAATAATGCGGGCGTTGTAGGCTACTGGACCGTTGTGGTGAAGAAGGAGCTGAGCCAGAAGGCAAAGCTTTTGATTTAGCTACCAGTTGGTCTACGTTCCAACCCTCACCTATGGTCATGAGCTTTGGGTAGTGACCGAAAGAATGACATCGCGGATACAAGCGGCCAAAATGGGTTTCCTCCGAAGGGTGGCTGCGCTCACCCTTAGAGACAGGGTAAGGAGCTCGGACATCCGGAGCCAGTTGAGGTGGTTATGACAGGGTTGCCAACTTTGGGTAGCCTACCTGGCTGGAGTGAGATTTTGATGCCATGGCCCACTGGCTTAATCACGCGCACTTTATCACGTGCACATATTTGGACTCACCATCAGGGTTTAAAAAATATGCTATGCACCTTACACATTTGGCAGGAGCGGGACCTTATATTGTAAGATTTAAGGATATTAGCCTACCTGACTAAGCCACTTCCACCCTGGGAAATAGGCCTACTCACAATTTCACAACATTAGACAAACACTAAAGGGCACACATGTTCATTCACTAATGAAAGTCAAACACGGTCAGAACTACTCCAATATCAGAACTACACCGTTTTATTGAATGTTCACAAGTAGCCTAGCAAGAACCAGAAATAAACAAAAAGGAACAAAAGAACACAGGAAGCTATCCTACTCCAGACACATATTGACATAGCCAATAGGCCTACATGTACACACACAGACAAATCTACACATGACCACACTTACTCACTTAGCCAAATATATACATGAATACTCTTTCACTTAGCCTACTCAGCCAAATATGAACACTCACTCACTCACTGACTTGCTTGATCGCCTTCTGGGCTCCGTGCAGGGTTTTCTGCCAGAACAGCTGTCCGATCAACACGGAGATAAGCATCGCTCACATACCGAACAGAGTAAGAGCCCATACTCATAGATTGGGGGTTACACTACGTAACCAAGGGTACGTCCGTTCATCTGTTCATCTCTGTTGCTGTGGCGGTGTTTTGGCGTGAGAATTGTTTCGGCAGCGTGAGCGCGTGAGACAGAACGTGAAAGAGTGTGTCACACTCCAGAAGCATAACAGTTGGCAACCCTGGATTAGGATGCCTCTTGGATGCCTCCATTTAGAGGTTTTCCAGGCACGTCCAACTGGTAAGAGGACCCGGGGTAGACCCAGAACACGGTGGAGGGATTATATATCTCATCTGGCCTGGGAACGCCTTGGGATCCCACAGGAGGAGCTGGAAAGCGTTGCTGGGGAGAGGGACGTAACCCTCCCTAGCCTGCTGCCACCGCGACCCGGCCCCGGATAAGCGGAAGAAAATGGATGGATGGATATGTAATAACCAGACAAATTTCGTTGCGATACGATAGTTAAGGATTTGAGCGAGTTTTCACAAACCCGATTATGTGGGTGGTCTGTGCCTTTATTCTGAAAAGCAAAATGAACTCTATACCGGAAATCTTTCTCCCTTGCAAAATGCGTCATGCAGGTTCTGATGGAAAGATTTCCGGTTAAGGCATCCTTCCTTCAGAATAAAATTGCGGTTAATCGTTCTTTAATACATTTTGTATTTAGTCGTGCACTAAAGCTTAGATTAATAACAGTGTCATAAAGATAACATGTTCCTATAAACCTCTCTGGTCTTGATCTTGGGCTGCTGGGGTGCTAAATTTTCCTCCTGGCATCAATAACAACAACTAAAGGGCACCAATTAAACGGATTTTTGATGCACTCGAGCTTTATTCGCACAGATAAGAAACTCGGTAGGTTCCCCGGGGAAAAGAACCACCACAGGTCCTTAAGACATTATATTTGACGACGTTGATTGCTAATGCATAAAACATACAGTATGTCGTAATACTCTGGTCACTCTGATTGATCATGAATGGGTCGATATGACGCTTTTATTCTGAAGAATAGGAGCGGAAGAGCTGTTTCAGTTGCCGCCACTGAGAGTGAGCGAGTGGGATGGAAGTTAGAGAGGACTCCTGTAAAATCTCTTGCATACGTGAGAAGATGGAAAACGTTTCCATTGACACTTTAATCCTGAGGCTTCACGATGTGAACGCGGTGAAGTTCGGAGAGTATAAGCTGAAGAGCGGCATGCTGACCCCCATTTACATCGACCTTAGAGTTCTCGTGTCCTACCCTGCACTCATGAACCAGGTAAACACGTGCTGTCCAGCGTGGTGAACTTTTAATAATATGTGATAAAGGAACAACTGTGAAATATCCTGCAGCTGCGTTATCCGAGACAAAATGTTGTTATAATCACGCTAAAGTGTCAGTTGAATGTGATATCGGCGCAAAGTCCAACGTTGTCAGTGAACCGCGACACGTTCATTACAAAATCGCCCTGCTTTAATAAGAGTTTTGCGGCTATTGACCCATGCAAGATTGAACGGACCATTCACTGAATTGTCTGTATATTTGGGCAGCCCCTCTTGTGTTTGTAAATGGTCAAAAAATGGGCTAAAAATTAGAAACACCAATCAATATAATGCACTCTAATGCAAAAACACATTCTAAAGCCTCCAAAATAATCATATAGTTTAATTCTTTCTTGGACACAATGTCAACAACATTAAACATCATCTGTACAAATATATGCAACCTTGCCATTGTCTGATCATGTTAACTTAACCTAGTAGATATTAAAAGGTTCCACGAAGAAACAATTGTCTAAAAGTTGTATGGTTTATCGCCTTTTAGAGGTGTCAGCAGAATGGATTCCAACTACTCAATAACAACCATTTCATAGAGTTTAAACATTATCAGGGACATGAGCATAAGCATTGTGGGAAAATGACAGTCAACACTGCCGCTTTCCCATCTTGGACGTTTTGCCACTGCAAACCTTTTTTTCTTGTTTTATGTGCAGGTGGCAAGTCTCATCTACCAGAGAGTGCAAGAAGATGGGCTGCAGTTTGACTTGGTGTGTGGGGTTCCATACACAGCCCTGCCTTTGGCTACAATCATCAGTTCGAGACATGATCTGCCCATGCTCATCAGGCGAAAGGAGGCCAAGGACTATGGTGGGTATCTGGAAGGCTAGGTGAGCTTTATGTATCAAGTACTGACCTTGGATTTGCTAGTAAACCGTAAGAAAACCACAAGAATGACATTTATAAGGGTGGAAGCATTTGTTATAAGAATTGTTCCATTGTGTAACACTTGATCTTTAATCTCTGGATACTGATATGTATCAAAACCTAAGATCTTTTTGGTTCCAGAAATGTTTGCTCCACTGGAAGATGACTTCGCCAAGGCCTTTAATCTGTGTAAAAGTGACACAATAACTGTCAGCTTGTCTAGAATAGGGACTGATAAAGCTCTTTCTGTAACCCTGCTAGGAACCAAGCGTCTGGTGGAGGGCTCGTTTCGTGAGGGAGATACATGTCTGATCATTGAGGACACGGTGACCAGTGGCAGCAGCATCCTGGAGACTGCTGAAGTGCTCTACGAAGGGGGACTGAAGGTGCACTTACAAAAAAGATTACAGTAGGGACGATAATATAACATGGATGCTTTTTGTTTGAATGATCACCGTAAAGGTTATAGAAGCCCATCAAGTACAGCAGTAATGTTACCATCTTAAACCTGGCCCCAGTGGATGAAAATTGACTTTTGAAATCTTTTATTTGTTCAAGGTGACAGATGCCATAGTACTAATGGACAGAGAGCAAGGTGGTGTAGAGATGTTGGCTTCTAAGGGAATCAAGCTCCATCCCATCATCTCCATGTTCAAGCTGCTCAATGTGCTGGTGGCAGCCGAACGCATCGACGCCCAAACCGCCCAGAGCGTCCGCAAGTTCATCCTGGACAACAACACTTTCAGGTACAGTTTGTTTTTTTTAGTATTAATGTGTGTGTTTTATTGCATACTTTACATGTAACGGTTGCAAAGTAACACTTGCAGCTTGAACTTGCCTCACTCAGTCCCAAGGAGGAGAATGGCAATTATGTCCCTGCCACCAAGAAGCCATGTATGGAGCAGAATGTGGAGCTGAGCTATGCAGACAGAGCCAAACTACCAAGTATGTAGTCTTCCAACTTAGTCGAGTAATGTAAATATAATTGATGATGTTTCTTTGCAAGGTTACATCCAACTTTAAATTTTTTGTTTTGTAACTACTGATTGCTGGTGTTCCAGACAAATACTTTCCACTCTTGGTCCGGGGGCATGAACATAGTGAAGCTCTTCATCCTGTCTCTCCCTCCTCTTGTCTGCAGACGTTCAGCCTCTGGCATCAAAGCTGCTGAAGATCATGGAGGAGAAGCAGTCTAACCTCTGCGTGTCCGCTGATGTGACGAGCAGTGAGGAGCTCCTTCAGCTGGCAGACTCTCTAGGTTCCAACATCTGCATGCTGAAGACCCATGTAGACATCCTAAAGGTTGGAGTGAAGCCCATCCATATTTTACAACAGGACTATTATCAGGACAAATAATCTAATGCTAGCCTTATGCGTGCTGCTAACAGGACTACACAGTGGCCTTCAGCCAGAAACTGCAGGCTTTGGCTGAGAAACACAACTTCCTCATCTTTGAAGATCGTAAGTTTGCTGACATTGGGAACACAGTCAAGCATCAGTATGAAGGTGAGAGGATTTAACACGTTTTGAGATGTTCATTCCAAATCCAAATATGTTTTGTTAATATTTTAAGTAGCTTAATAACGGTGTTCTCATGTATCCATTTCCCAGGTGGTTTGTACCAGATCTCATCTTGGTCCCACATAGTGAATGCCCATGTGGTGCCGGGGCCCGGGGTTGTGAAGGGTCTGAGTGCTGTAGGAAAGCCTCTGGGCCGCGGCTGTTTGCTCATAGCACAGATGAGCTCCCAGGGGTCACTGGCTACTGGTGAATACACAAAGGCTGCAGTAAGCATGTCTCTGCATGTTCTGTTTAATCAGATATATAGTCCTTCATGTAGAGTCACCAGTTTAAAGTTGTTTATTCTCTGTTATCTGTCTTTACAGCTGAAGATGGCAGAGGAGCAGGCAGACTTTGTGATTGGGTTTATCTGTGGCTCTAAGATCTCCAAGAGGCCAGAGTTCATCCACATGACCCCTGGGGTGCAGATGCAGGCTGGAGGTAAATTTGACTGCATTTTGATTGACTTACGTTTTTTGCGTTTAGGTGATTTGGTGGTTTTCCTAGAAGTTTATATTAATCACATAATTAAAAGGAAACTGCAAAATCATGTTTTTTAAAAGGAAAATTCCACCCTATTAAACTCATAGATACATTCATACATTCTTGTATAGATACATACAGACACACTCCAACTTCAGTATTATTAATCTGTGTTGTTCATGAGTTTTGGGGCGTGGATTTAAGATCCATTCAGTTACGATGTGCTTTCTGGTGTACCTACTGTCTCAACTAGAAGAGGCACATACTGTATGTCTAGAATAAAAAATGCACCACTACAACAAAGTTGAACCTCACACAGTATGGCCCAGAGGTTTTTGGACAGTGACACATTTGAAAATGTTTTGCTATGTACTCCACCATATTCAATTTGAAATGGAACAAATACTATAAGGTTAAAGTGCCAACGTTCAGCTTTCAGGGTGTTTGATATGTTAGCTTTCATATTGGGTGAACAGTGTAAGCCCTTTTTTATACATGGTACCCCCAGTATTGGAACATGCCACTAGTTGAACATGGCTGCAGGACACGCCTGGCACAGCATCACAGGGGAAGATACCAGGCATCTGCTGATGACTATGGCTTGTTGACAGTTTGCAATAAAATTAATTTTGGTTTGTTACTTTACCCAGTTTTCTTTGGTGCCCTTAAAGTTGGGCATTATGTGTATATAAAGGGATACAATTCCACACAGTTAATTTGATGAGGATGTAAATCACTTGATTGAGGCGGAGAATGAGAACTTAAACCTCATTGTCGTTTCATTTCACATTCAATGTGCACAAATACAGAGCCAACACATGTGTCACAGTGTAAATACAAGGTGTGCTGACTTATTAAGTTCTGCCTTAAACATGGATGGCAAAAAGACGTAAATAACTTGATGACCTTTCGCTCTGCTCTCTTTCCCGGTGTTGTGACTAGTCTTTAACACAGGGAGGAGCTATAGTACAAGAAATGACTGCTGGGCTTCCTATCAATAGTCCTCCTCATACTCCTCAACAACCTCCCCCTTTCTCCCATCCCTCTCCGTGTCTCCCTCTCTCATAGGTGATGCGTTGGGCCAGCAGTACTGCACTCCAGAGGAAGTCCTCTACAACAAAGGCTCTGATGTCATCATTGTCGGTCGGGGTATCCTGGAGGCCCCTGATAGGCTGAAAGCTGCTGAGTCATACAGAAAGTCAGGCTGGGAGGCTTACACAAAGAGACTGGGCCAGAGTGGTCAATAAGAGCTCAGGAGCAGCATTTGCTTCATTATGTCTTCATTTCAAATTTAAGCTCAGCTCTAAGGCAGTCGTTTTCTACAGAGATATATATGATCAGTGATCCCACAGAACCAGTTGTTCTCCATTGTTTATTAACTGTCTCTCCAAAAAGACAGTTGATAAACAAGTTTTGTTTAGACAAGACAGCCTTCAGTTTGTGACAGCACCCTTTTTAAAAGTAGTCAAGTTGAAATTTATTAACAGTGTGTCCTGAAGCTGTGACAGTTGTGCCATTACTACTAGTCCTACAAATGGCTCCATGCTATTCTCCTTCTTGATTTTATGGATGAATGTGAAGTTTCTTGTCTTACAGAGACCTTGTTTGGATTTGTCTCTCCATGTACTTTCCATTTATGACTATAAGAAGAAATGCAATGCTTTATTTTGTAATGTAAGAATAAATACTTAAATAAATAATGTTAAACAATTTTAAATTTTTAATAATAGTTTAATTTTAAATATGGCTCCACTACTGTACATATAGACACATGTTGTAATAATACTATAATTAATTTTTAATTTTTAAGTAATTTTTAACTTCTTTTAAACTTGGATGTTTTCTAAATTGTTTTTCATACTGAATTTGGACATACTTAAAAACCTCTATCAAACCAACAATCACTGTACCATGAAATAAACTCAGTGGTTCTTAGATAATACTGGAGACTCTTTCTTCCTTGTTTTTAGTTTGTAGTATTCCCTTTATCTTATCCTAAGTGTAAGTTGAAAGCACTGTTGGTTGACTTATATGACCCCATATAAAGCTCCTTAAAAGATGATACTGAGTTAATATCAGAGATAAGTCTACTGAGCTTTGAATTATGAATGAAAAAACCTCTTGTTGTATTTTCACTTGACAGTGACCTACCAGCTTGAAGGAATCTTCTTAAAAAATCAAATACATACACAAATACTTTGAATGTGAATCTGAGTCTCACAAAACCTTAAGTTTCTGTAGTTTGTAGTGATCTTAACATTTCTGTCAGTAGCCCTTCACTACAGCTGGGAAATATGGTTGAATTCAGTATAACAGTAAGGGTATTTTGTTGGTTTTTACAGGATATATAATGAAATTTGGCTAATGTACGCACTTGTATATAAAGTAGTCAAGATTATCTTCAATACAGTAAAATGTGTGAAGACTGATTAATTATTAGTTAACAAATTGATGCATTTAAAAATAATCTATAAAATCTATAATTATTCTTCAAATAGGTTTGCCAAAAATGTATTTCTTGTTCATTTGGCTGTCTTTTCATATCTCACATTTCATTTATTTTCTTTTTTGATTTTTCCTTATCTTCTCTGTATTGGGCCTCTATAAAGTGTGGGCAAAAATGGTCAAAATTGAAGAAGCGGGCCAAGATATCCTGGCTTTTACATCCTTTGTATTAGTCAAGCTTGGGTCCTACAATTTCCATAATGCAACTCAACTGGAACTTTTATTACACCTCTCCTGCCTGTTAAATGTTAAATCTTCCAGACTTTTTTTAATGCAGGTTTTCTGTCAGATTAAAGCCTAGTTATTTTTTCAGACTTGACAAAGCTCCTCCAGAGTCACAAAAGACATTATACAACTGTTTTCACAAGCTCAGTAGCACCAACCATGACTAGTGAAAAAGTTTCATGTGCCAAATTGGAGGAGTGTTGCTTTAATTTAAAAACATTCAGTAAGTTTGCAACCAGATGTCCAACCCACAGAGCAGTAACAAGATCTCTGATTGGCCCGCTATTATTGTTCATGTTGTATGGAACAGCTTCTTTTGTTTTTTTTTTGCATTACCAATAGTTTTCTGTATTATGGATGTTTACATTTGTGCATAGGCCTATAGCAGATTATTAAATCACAAATATTCAGATTCCATGACTTTCTTATTCAGAGGCCATTCAGGCAAAGTAGATTTGCTTTTACAGCTTTTACAACACAGAATCAAGCATTTCAAGTCAGTGGACCAACTCCAAAAACTGTCACCTGAACGTCATTAATTCATGTTTTGATCCTCTGGTTTCCTGTGTGGGGATGCGTTTATAGACTCCATCAATGTTTTCTCGTGTCTCAGGGTGGATTTTCCCTTTT
Organism: Maccullochella peelii; assembly: GCA_002120245.1. Classification (NCBI taxonomy): domain Eukaryota; kingdom Metazoa; phylum Chordata; class Actinopteri; order Centrarchiformes; family Percichthyidae; genus Maccullochella; species Maccullochella peelii. The sequence goes on from LKNJ01002685.1 coordinate 8,787, forward strand.
GTGGCTGATCTAGTTTGAACCCCAAGCCTTTCCCTTCCACAGCACCTGGAGGATTCCACATCCAGCTTTTTCACAAAGCTGTCGGGCAAGGTGAGCCACCCAGCAGCAGAAAGTCATTTGCAAGGCATATGATATGGAAATGATTCCCGAGTAGCCGCTGAACAGAACGAATTGAGTCGGCAGGTAACTACCTTACAATGCGCCTTTTTACAGATCAACGCAGGCACAAAGGTCAGACACGTTGCCTGGCACAGGATGAAGAGGAGGAGGAGGGAGGAGGCTTTGGATGGAAGGAAAAGGGTTGGTAAGAATAATTCATGTCGTATGTGTGTGTGTGCCCCCAACACACACACACACACTCCTCCCCCTTTATGTCAATATTGGATCAGAGTAACGCACCGTGCGACAGGTGTCTGTGCTCGCCCTGAGGATTCTCTGCTTTTTTCACCCATGAGGGGTGGAGAGAGAGAGAGAGAGAGAGAGAGAGAGAGAGAGAGAGAGCATGTAGAGGTATAAAAGGTGTATACCTGTACCAGCACACATTCAGTGCGCGTAAAAAGGTGAGCCAAACCTGACCAACCTTGCGCATCTTGGCCTCTATTGCTTTGCTTCTTCGAAAGGTAGGCTGTAAGACTTTTCATTCAGTTTTTTTAAGAAAGTATCCATTCTTACAAAGGTGTAGCCTACGTTTGCTTGGTGTTCTAACTTTTCCAAATCTCCATCCAAAGGTTACCCGACAACAGAGAAGCCAGCTGTTAAGCGCTCACTACCTCTCTCTCTCTCTCTCTCTGGATCATCACATGATCGTTTTTGTGACTTTTACATGTCTGTATTTGCTTCACGTTGAGCCTCACGTACAATACCTGAAGATGAAGTTTTGTTCGTTCGGCTCGCGTTATGCAGGTACGGGTTGGCAACTGGAAAAGACACAAAGTTCGTTTTTCGTTACGGGAGCATCACTGTTGTTAACACTGTCAAGCCTCAGTTCAGACAAATTATGACATTTTCACATTGGTTGGGTTGTTTTAAAAGATCCCTCAGCGAAGTTTTTTTTCTTTTTTGGGGGGGGTTCAAGGGCAACAAATGGTCAGATATTGCTGCCATACTGCAGCACAAGTGAGCCAAATTATTGTAATGAAAGCCAAACAAAGACTTCAAAAATGTGTAAGACATCGCATTGTACAGGACCATTGCATTGTAACAATAACATTGTTTCAGTAACTCAAGCACCAGGTGTATAGAATATTTCACTGCCTTATTTGCATACAGCTGGCGACAGGCAGTGCTCTAAAGAAAGCCATGTCAGCCTTGGGCAGCATGTTGCCTGACTACTGGAGTTACAGTCATTTATCCAAAGGTTAACTGAAGACAAAAAAAGACCTCATGGAAAAGTAATTTCTTGACTCATTTGACTCGATTAAAGATTCTTTGTTAAATTTAGTGTGTGTCTGTGTCGAACAAAGAAAAGGAAAGGAAGGGTTACAGCAGGTAAATTCGGTTGACTGAATCAGTGGTTCAGGTTATCCACGCAGGAAGTTTGTAGATAAAAAGTTCCAGCTTAAATCCAACATGTATTTTTGTGTTTTTACTGAAAAGGTAAAAGCAGGATTATGAATTCCAGTCTCACATCAATCCATATTTTAGTTCTTGTAAAACCTGCTCGCCTTTGACAGACACACCTGTCTGTTCAGGTCAGTAATGATAATGCAAATGAGACAGCAGCTCAGTGTCACTACTGATAAACCTGTAACTGACACTGGGAAAGTGATGGTCATTCACTCTTTAGTTTTTAGTCAGTGGCTGTACTCGTCTTTCTGTGCCTGTTTGAATTGCTCCTGGATGATATCATATCATCTGTCCTGTAAAGGTTGACATTTACAATGGTAGGGATGATAATCTCCGTATCTCCCTTTGGTGCTTTTTTGATAATCATTTTCCCATGGGCACATTTGTGATGACAGCATGTGTTTTCCACTGGGGGCCTGTTCGTTACTGTCCATCTCCTACGTCATGGACTGAGGCTGCAGGCAAGCAGCAGGAAGCAGAAAGATGGACTTAATGGGAGGTTATGTTAATCATTAACTAAACATTAGGCACACACACACACACACACACACACCAGACATCTGATACGGACCATCTGTCATTTGGATGATATGATGCAGCATTCAGCAATCACACTTTCAACATTCATTATATTTATTGTTCCTTATTTGTAAGAGAATATCTGCCTTTTAGTGTTTTAGTGTGTAGTTTAAATGGATGTGCTGTTTTTTTAAAATCCAGATCTCTGATGAAGGATGAATAAAGTGATGAAGCCAGTGTCGCTCCACAGCTCTTTTGCATTCCCATTTCAAACTGATACATTCATTCAAAATGAAGCTGCACCTTTTTCATCTGGAAGAAAAATAATTATAGCATCCAGAGTAAGATACAGTGCCAAAACACATGAATGCACCATATGTATAATCCCTGACCAACTTAACCATTGACTAATTGTTTGTTAAATTGTTTGCTTAATCAATTTATATGAAAAAGAAAAGACTAGGTTCAAACACAAGTGCTTTAAAATTGAAACATTTGATCTGTGTACATATGAGCTAAGAAGGACATGAGTAAAACAAAACCATGCTCAATTTTTGGTGCTTGAAACTTATAAATCACCAATAATCACTTTGTCTGAAAATCAAACACATTATGTCATACAGTTAAAAGTATTTTTCAGATAAAAACTTAGACACTGAATATGTTCTCCCACAGTGCAGCATGTCTGCCTTCTCCAGTGAAATCACTAAAGCTCAAGCTGAAGTGTGACGTACATATCTTTAATACTTGATTAATACTCCCTTCTGAAGATTGTTCCCTTAACATTGCTTTCATCTCCCTGGTAAACCCCCATCCCTCTTTATTATCTCAAAAAACATCTCATGTAGGTTTCATCACCTTAAGAGAGACATTATGTGAAAGCCCATCCTACATGTCATTCTTTACCTGAGAGCCTATTTGCCTCTGCTTGAAGCTCTAGTCAATATTTGTTTAAAGCCAGATGAAGGGAAAGCTCACACTCGTCAGTATCCTGGTTACCTTGCCCCGATTCAAACTGACTGTCCCAACTGGTCCTGCTGCTGCATGCTACACCCTTCTTACCAGCTCCAGGAGCCGTCTTAGCGCGCAGCTGATTTGTTTAGGATTCAATGTGGAGACTTTAGTGTGAGGACATTTGGCTCTGTAGTGCAGCAAACAGTTTTAAGAATCTCACTATAGTTGCCATTGAAACATTTGGTGATATATTCAGAGGAAGTTGATAAAAACCCCCATTTGAAACACTATGGAACCGGTGGGAAACATTACATTGAATGCTATGTAGTAATGTTTGTCGTCTTTAAAGAGGCCTGCTAATCAACAGTTTTCAGTGTGAGTTTTCAAAGCAACATGAGACAACTGAAGAAGGTTCAAAGAGGCCAGATAATGTGTGCCGAAACTGCAGGAACAATGTGTGGCAGCATGTATGTGATACATTTCACTGCAGAACCTATAAGCTTTTCATTATATTGTTACTCTCATTTCTTGAGGACACACAATAGGAAACACCCCTGCAACCCGTGTTGGCCCAGATGATGCAAAAACAGGAAGGGGGAATCCAGGAACATGCAATATAAATACATTTAATAGTTACCCATACTATACTAACACATTGCAAACATTAGTCATTTTCTGCCTGTTTGAAGTATTGGTCAGCTAAATGTGAAGAGAGAAAGCATACTCACAAATTCTATTAACATTTAGTATTAAGTTTGGAAAAGAGGCATAACAAAAAAAACATGATATTTTTAGCACATAGTATGCACATATTATGCACCAGAGCACTGCAAATATTTATGTGAAGGACTATTTGCTTAATATTATCATTCTGTTTCTCCATATTATAATTCTACTACTGCTACATCTATTGCATGTCTGTCTGTCCTGGAAGAGTGAGGTTTCATCCTTTTTTTCCCATTAAAGAGAGAGTTTTTCAACCCAAATCAAAGGTACAATGACAGAGGGTGTTGTATGTATACAAAGACCTCTAATAGAAATTTGTGATTTTGTATAAATAAAATTGACTGAACTCGACTTCATCAGCAGAAAACCCCAAAGCTTGCCTTCTCTTATTTTGTGACTCCTGCTGCCCCGGCTGTGACCCTGTGCACTCTGCTCTGCAGGGCCATACTATGTCAGTACCATTAAGACCACAGTTTGTATCTGTACAGCAGGAACATGATTACATTTGTGGTGCCTGCCAAACAGTTTGCTACCATCTGTAAATGGTGAAGCGAGTGCTTCCCAGAGGCTGTGTCTGTGTGTGTGTGTGCTGCCTGTAGGATGTGTGCTGTTTCCTCTTGACAGTTACTGATAATGAAGAGTCATGCAAATGCCCGAGGCATGTTTCCTCTCCAGGTTGGCTACTCCTTACCTTTGCTCTCTGACTTTCTGATGGGAGAATGAGTCCTGTTTTTATTTTAGAGAAAGGAAATCAATAGAAAGTATCAAAGATAAAAAGGAATGATTCTTGATTTTGTCTGTCAAACTCTCTCAAGCAAACATTGTCCCTCTTGTGTAGGTTCTGTCTGTTTGTACACCTGACTGCCAACAACCTGACAATTCAGTTGTCATTCTATATGTCTGTCTACCTCAAAAGTGAAAATTCATGGACACTAGCATAGAAACCTTTAGAATCTACATGGTATTTTTCTCTGTTTTTCCTGCAGGTAAATCCAGCTGCTTGTTTGTCCACGCAGAGATCAGTGGGGACAAGTGGAGGCGGTACGAGCAGATGTCCTGCTCACATCATCCTTACCTGGATTAGTCTCCACGACAACCTTCCACCTGAAGGAGGGCATTTATTCAGTGCAATCTGTGTGTCACTGTGTGTTTTTATGTGTGTCAGTGTGCAGATATACAAACAGTCAAGTGTGTGTGTGTGTGTGTGTGTGTGTGTGTGTGTGCGCTTGCATGCAAACACGTTTGTGTGTGTGCAGGTGCATTCACTGACTATTCAAATAGTTCCGACTCACACTGACCCAGAAAACAAAATCTCTCTCAGCAGTGGAAACACACTTCCTGCACTGCAACCAACCTATACAAATACAAAAAAATATTGCCTGAATATCACATTATAATCATAAATATTGCATCCTTTATCTGTATTACGAAAAAAGGATGAGGGCTATAGGTTTTTTTGATTCTCTGCATTTTAGGTAAACACCTTGATGATGTGTGAACATGCCTGCATGTTGTGTTATTGCCTTTTAAAAATATGGATATCATCTTATGTAGGAACGAGCACACAGCATTTCATTATGATTATATTAAAATGTATGAGTGGCAAAAAGCAGCTTGTAAATATTAAGCTATATATTTTTTTACATTATTTTAATGATAGTAAAGCTTTTCACAAAAACAAATTGGCTACTGAGCAGAGTACATTGGCTTATGTGAAAGTATGTGAGCTTCCATTCAAATCTGCATGCACTGATTGGATAAATAAATAAAAACACCATAAGTTGTATGATTATGATCTAACTAATGAGAAAGATGCCGTCACTTGAGTCTCAAACAGAGTGAGGATGGTGGAAAAAGATACATAAGATGCATAAGACACAGCACTCTGCACACCAGAACTTCCCATGGATCAATGGTTCTGCTCATAAGTACAATGTGTTGATTTATTATTACCTTTGAATTTAAGAAAAAAATAATGATGGAACAGTGTTCGCAATATACTGTAGGGTGCACAGGGTATTGTAACAAGATGTAATGTTCTGTGACCGTTACACAATCATGCAGCGCGATCAGATAATGGATCCCAGTACATGGCTGTCCAAACCATTAGAAAGCCACCACCCATTCTGGTTTGCATCTGACTGCCTGAGTCAAATTTAGAGATGAACCTTTGAACTGCTCCAAACAAAAACCCATCTGAGTGCAGAAAAAGGTAAAAAGGACCTTTTTCTGGTGGATCACAAGTCTGCCCCATAATTAAAATAACTTGTGATCCTGTATTTGCTTCCTCAATGATATAGAGTGACCAAGTGTGTCATGTGACCAGTGAGAAGAAATGAATGGGTTTTTTTATACAGCAAGATAAGGATTCAAAGTACAACTGTACAGCTCTATACTGGGCTACATTGTCCCTGACACATGCAAATCCCCCCAGCTGTATTTAACACGGAAATGATCTCTCTCTCTCTCTCTCTCTCTCTCTCTCTCTCTCTCTCTCTCTCTGTGTGTGTGTGTGTGTGTGCACATGAGGGTTGGGATCAACAGCTGATCCATCTTATGAAACCTGGTGAAGAAAGATGAAAGACCTTCTTCATGCATCAACCCACAAAGACACACACACACCCGTACACAACAAACGTTTTCTATGTATGTAAACATTTTAGGTAGTAGCACACATACACACACCAATGCACACACACACACACACACACACACACACACACACACACACACACACACACACACACACACACGAAGAGACACACACATGTAGAGACAAGAACAATGAATGGGTTAACTGAAGACAATGAGAAAGCTGTTCATACAAGTAAACAGATCACACATGCCCACAGGTGGAACACACACACACACACACACACACACACACACACACACACAGTCATAACCAAATTAGCCAAGTTGCCTTTGTGTACTGTGGCTGGATTGTTGCCGTCACTGTCCTAGATGTTTCTGGCATTAGATACTTCTTCTAAACTCCATCTCAATCCTACTATGACAATAAAACAAACCATTATTTTAAACAGAGCAGGCCGGTTTTACGCGTCTCTGCCAGCCTGAATGTAATAAATACCTTTGCCACTAGATGTCACCAATGATGAAGGAAAAACAATCTCTAAAATCCACTGTTTCTTGCTTGAGACAGCCTTGTAGATAGACTGTAACACTGTATTCAAAAATGATAAAACCTGCAAGATGATAAAAGAGGATGAGAATATAACAAATGTGTGTTTACTCTGACAAGGAAAGCCTGATTTTTAAACTGTAAATATGGTTCAGAACTGATTGTTTACCAGCGTTCAGAAATACAGTTTGTCAGTGCAGACCAGATATTCACATATATAAATAAAATGTTTCATTTTGTTTGTTTCCTGAGTCCAATCCTATATTATATTATATAAAAATATGTATCAGAATGTGTATTACCAGGAATTTGGCTTTACACAAAGACTAAGAAGCAACAACAGAAAATGAATAAACACACAAAAGAAAAATATAATACATGACAGTGAGATGGTTTTCATTCATGATGTTGTTGTTGATGTTGCTGTTCACTCCCAATTTAAATTACAGGTCTATTAATATAGTGACTAACATTGTACAACATTTAACTTATTAATGTTACCCATGTTTTCTGAAGCTATAAAGGGTGTAACTATTTAAAACACAGGAGAAATAACATATTTAGATATGATTCATTGAGAAACGTCTATAATATACCTGTAATTTATATGGTTAAAAATGTATTTGGACATTTAAAATAGGAATTAAGCTGAAAAAGCAAATAAATGATGTCTCTATTAAGCCTAAATTGTATTTGTCACCAAGCCGTCATATTTAAATCTCATGATTATTCTCATTGAAAGCATATTATTTCCTATTTCTTACAATATAATACTTTAATTCTTTACATTTTTATATTTGCAAGACTATATTATATTTACCAGAACACTGGTGTAGTTAGAAGTGTAGGATAACAAAGCTACAGAGCACACCAATGTCTTTCTTTGGAGCATAAACTGTAAAATACTCCCACCTATGTGAGCCCTATGACATTGCATAGCATGCTGTATATTTGGGGGATGATGCTCCTCATTTTTATAGCCAAACCTGTATGTTTCAAAACCATAAATATGGGTATGCAAAGGAGTGATAGACCAGGTTTCCCATCCGTCCTGGTCAGAAAGTACTACTACTACTACTGTATCTTTTTATTATAGCAGTTCATTCAGTTGACTTTTTCCAGATCCATCATTGCGAAAGAAGGAGACAAGGATACCCTCGAGATGAAATTGGCACATGTCCTTGTACTCACTATGTGGGATGCCTTGGACCCTTTCCCACCTCTAGTTCAGGATCCAGTTGTGGAGTGGAGAGAAAGAGAGAGAGAGAAGGGGGGATCAGCTCCCAGAATGTGTCTATTATCCTGCCACACCAATCAAACTGTTGTGTCAGTGCGTTACCATTGTATAGTCCTGGGTCAGGTTGCCACTGACCATGGCTGCCATATTGATGACTAAGTCAGTTTGGGGCTCTGAGGACAATGGTGCTCTGGAGCCTCCACAAAGCGTGAGGCTAATGCCCCCCTTTCAGCCGGCCCTCTCAGCTGCTGAGTGTGCAAGGCTGCTGGGCAAATGGAGTGGCGCAGGTCCAGGGGGCCCGGCCCTATAAAAACACAGGCGAGGGTCTCTTCCCCGACATTGATTATACTGGATCTGTCCCACCTCAGTACTGTCTGTAAGTATATCAACACACTGCCTCAGACTCAGCTAAGAAACTGCAATCAGGGGACAGCTATGTGTACTGGGGTGGAGCCCGACAGCCACCAAGATGCTGCCCATACCGTGTATTTGATAGATAGACAGCTATGGATGCGCTGTAAACGAGACTTGATTTGCTAAGAAGTAAAAACATTGAAGCCACTTCATAGTGCTGCTTTTATGGTAAACTGATTTATACCTCAGCAGCCCTTTTAACAGGGAAAGCTGGCAAGATGATGCCTTACTGGTGTGCTTGTGTTTGGCCTGTAAACATCATACAAACATTTTTCTCAAACCAGTAATGTGCTCATTTTTTTGGATGATTAGCAATTCTTGTTTGAAATGATCAAATCTGCATACAGGAGACAGCACGTATGCTTTTAAGCTATCACTCACAGAGCTCACATATGGTTTGCTGTTGTGGCATTTGCAGTGCAACTTATATGCAGGAGACATGTCTGTGGTTCTTGGTTGAATGTCCTCAATGGAGACAAATCTGTACTGTGGAGAGATGATGAATGAGTGGGATTTTTTTTACTTCTTGTGACACCTTTGGAAAGTGACCTTAACAGATATTGCTTTCCAGAGTATAGGTGCAATAATATACTCTAAATATAGTTTTTTTACTGTACTTTTTCATCAAGCTAAAATACAAAGATTGTAGTTTAGATAGATGTCAGCATCCACTTATTGGGTTAAAAGTCTGATTTTTGGTGTCTGTTTTAATCAAGAAGAGGGCACTGAGGAAGTTTTGTTATTCATTCACTTAGTCCTTAGTGTTTTTCACACTATGCCTACTCAGGACATGCAGGTCATGTTGAGATTTTGATGTCATGTTCCATCTATTAACACTGGATGTTTTTTAAACCCTCTACCTTGGTTCAGAGAGTAACCCCCAAGGGAGAAGCAGCAGCCATGAACACTCAACAGATGGAGCAGATGGGCCAGTACAAGATCACAGTCTGGGAGGAGGAGAACTTCCAGGGAAAGCGCTGTGAGTTCATGCTGGAGTGCCAGAACATCATGGAGAGGGGCTTCAACAAGATCCGCTCCATCAAGGTTGAGAATGGACCGTAAGTCCCCATTGTTGGTGTTCTTCTGGATCTCCTGCTTCTTTTTTAACCTTCTGGTCTCTCCATCTATCTGTAAGTTCTGCGTTTTTGCATATATCATGGAAATCACTTTACTTTCACCTTTTCACCTCTTCTGGATTTTCTTTTTTTCCATCCTCTGTGTGGATCATGGTCAATATTTTGCCCATTTCTGTTTCTCCTTCAACATGAAATTAATTTGACCATGTTTGTACATATTTAAGTTCTGACATCTTTATGGTAAGGGCAGATTTGAGACAGTGATTTGTTAGAATCTGGTTAAAATAGTTTAAGTAAACCCTATAAAGACTTTGGACTGACCTAATAGCATAAATAGTATTAGGGTAACACTGAGAGTGACCTTAATTTTTTACAGGTTGTTGGTCTGTAGTTGTCCTCAAATATTTTATTAAATGCACATTGCTGCTTAAAAAACGGTGGATAACTAAGAGTCATTTTTGCCCCATAACAATATTTATTAAAATCACGTTATTTGCTTCTCTTGTAATTCTAATTTTATCTGCTTGAAAAATTCTGATTAAACACACACACACACGACTCAAACACACACTCTAATCAACAAGTAGAATAAGGCAGAATAACAAAAACCATAAATTACAGCCCATAGTGTTATTGCATTGCCAGTTGGCATGCATCGAAGTGTAACCCTGTTGTGATATGAGTTGGCTGTGTGCAGCTGCCGGCTGTGAGCCAGAATGGATGGCTGGCTGACTGACTGGCGATCAGATAAAAAGCCCTGGGTGCAGCAGCAGCAGCAGCAGTGGCGGTGGTGGTGGAGGCAGGAGCAGCAGTATTTAATGTTTGCTTTGTGCTCCCAGTGACAAAAGAAGTTGCATGCTGTTTTCACTCAAGGCCATTCTGTGGGCGTTGCACTCCATTGTTTAACGAAAACAACAATTTCAGTGTTGATGCAGTAAAACTACTTGTGTGTCTTTATTTTATTCATTTATTTCCTGTCTTTCCAGACATTTTACACATTCTCTGCTCATCATCATAACCTCAAAATGTCTTTTCTCTTCTGCATCTTTCCACTGTCTAGTTGGGTGGGTTATGAGTACCCAGAGTTCCAGGGACAGCAGTTTATCTTGGAGAAGGGAGACTATCCTCGCTACGAGGCCTGGAGTGGAAACAGCAGCTACAGAACCGAGCACATGCTTTCCTTTAGACCCATCAAGTGCGCTGTAAGTTACCACATCCTTTCATTCATCCTTTTTCTCTTTTTACTAGTTAGCCTCTGCTATATAGTCAACTGCTATAAGAGGTTTACTTCCCTGACCCACCCCTCCTTCACATGGACCACTGCCCACCGCCTATCCCTCCTCATCTCTGTATTCCATCTAAATATATATTATTTAGATATGTATATCTAAATATTTATATATAGCTTGCCCAACTGCAGCAGCACCATCACGCCTTTTCTCTTTCTCTGCAGAACCACAGTGACAGCAAGGTGACCATGTACGAGTGCGAGGACTTTCAGGGCCGTAAGTTTGAGATGTGCGATGACTACCCCTCCCTACAGGCCATGGGCTGGTGCAGCAAGGAGGTGCCCTCTATCAAAGTCAACTCGGGAGCGTAAGTTTTATACACCTGCCATAAACCTTCTGCCATAAAATGCAGTTCAAAGCAATATTTAAGACAGACCTGATTAGACAGATCATCCTGTTCTGACTGGATGTACTTTGGAGACGTCTGTCAAATCACAAACAGTTCATGTGTAAAATCTGTTTGGGACAGGCTCTCTCCCTCCTCTCTCCTTCACTGAATTTGCTGAAATAATTCTGAATTAACTGACATATTTTATTCTTTGATCTGACCTTGACTCACCCGCTTTCCCTCTGCAGCTGGGTGGCCTACCAGTTCCCTGGTTACCGTGGCTACCAGTACATCCTGGAGAGAGACAGACACCAAGGCGAGTACAGAAACTACAATGAGTACAGCACCCAGGCTCACACCAACCAGGTGCAGTCCATCCGTAGGATCCAGCACTAGAGCCTTCATTCTGCCTGCCTGACCCAACCTGAAAAAAAAAAAAACTCTCCCCGAAACCCCTTCCTTGACTTGAACCCCGGACACACCGCTGTCACAGACCAGTAGATGGACAAACTCTTTCTATCACTCTGTGGCTCTGCATGTATGGATATCCAAGTATTTACTACTACTGTCATGCTAAACCATGTTCTTGAAAAAGGAAATAAAGGCTTTTCTTCAAAACTAGAGACTGTTTGTCGGTATTCCTTTTTCTTTTAAAATGGAAATTATCACCCTAATTAAATAAATGAAAACTTCAGAAAAGCAATGATTGGCTACATTGAGCTGTCAATCATTTTTGCAACTTGTTTATGGCAGTCATAGCACAGGTGCACAAGCATTGCAAAAGCAGAGCCCCCTTTTCTCTTTTAGCTTCATAGAGCAGGCTGTTATAGATAGCTTTTGCTTTGTATTTATTTAAAGGACATATTTAGCCTTTTAGCAAAAACACATGGAAAGACTTGATTCAAATCTCTCTGTTGGGCCCTGGGATGTGTTATATTGTTCTTGTCAGACTGTATTCTTATTTCCAATAAACAAGAGCATGAGATTGCATTTGTTTTAATTATTTGTTCTTCGACTATTACAATCACAGTTTGCCAAAATGGAGTGAAAAAAAAGTGAGGAGTTCTAAAAGCAACAGGTAATCTGGTTGGCCATTTTGAAACCATGCACTGTCAAACACATATAACAGTACATAAGTAAGTAAAACATTGAATGTCCTTTTGAAAATAGAATGAAGTCAAATTCCTGTTCTCTTGCTCTTGCTTGCTTTGCCTATTTGATACAGCAAAAGTACTGTGTAGCCTTAACAACCAAAACTAAGCCAGGCACAGAGGGACAATAGTTTCACTGCAAATACCTCAATGGACTGACAAAGACGCAGACACAGCTGCTCCATGGTGTCAGCACACATGCAGCCGTCCTCATTTAAACTGTCATTATTCTTTAAGCAATTCAAAAGAGGCCAGCAGAGGTCCTCTAAGCGACAAATGTCATGCATGTAATGTGTTTAGTTAATGATGAAAAGCAGTGCTGAACCCTGTTTGAATATTCGACATATCAGATGACTGTTCTGCCCTCAGGCTAGGCATATTACCTCAAATAAAGACACTCAAATTCACTGAAAAAGTTTGCAATGTGTTCAACAAAAACCACCCGCCTGAACAAAAGTCAGTCATATTGTTGAAACCCATTAATGTGTGCACCCAGTCCTTACACAAAACATCAACTTAAACTTACTAAAACAGGTCTGTTTTCACCTTTGTGACAATCCATTTGTCTGACAGCCCAATGTTTTTTTATTATTTATTCAGCGTCAAAGGTATAAGAATTGTTTCAACCCATAAAGGACTCCTTAATCCTTCAGTTTCAATTCAAAATCACCAAGTTTGGAGGTAAATAGTTTTACTTTTGCGTAGCACAATGACTAGTTTAACCCAGGTGAAAACCATTAACCCTAACCCTTATTGATTCCCTATATTATATCTTTACAAATCACAATGTGATGAACATGTAGACGTAGTAGACAGAAGCAGAGCAGTCAGGTGAGGATTTTTAAGCTGCAACTACTGAAACCCAACATCACAAAGCATTTGTTTGTATATTCTAATGTGACACCATCGTGTTTATCTTACAGTCAGTCGGGATCCTGGAGTGTGTTTACCTCCACACACACTCCTCCTGTTGGTCCAGGACGTGGGATTCCGTGTTACACACCCACAAGCCTGCACCGGCTCACAGCCCCACACCCAAAAAACAGGATCTTTTGATAAATGTGTAACCATGCACACACACACACCTTTCTCAAACATACATTCCTCTGCAGACTGATTAAAACAGCTGCACCAGGGCTCAAAGAGGAGTGACACTTCAGCAGTCTAGTGAGTTGCAACCTCTGTTACTTTGGCTGCACAGTTCAGAGCACCAAGGTGAGTTTAAGGCTTTACAAAGGGACTTTGCATTGATTCTTGATGACAGCTATAATTTAATGAGGGAGTTGTGGTTGATTTCTTTACTGAAACGAATTATAATATGATTGAGAAATGTGTTAAACAGATGAAATTATGCTATTTAGCTTGAATGTTTATATCCATCTTGTCACAAGATGACTACAGAGGCCACTGTAGGGTTTACATTTACACAACTCTAGGCAAACCACCTGAATAACACACTCTTGAATTAGGATTTATGTTTGTTAATGGGATTTATGCAAGATCAACATGCTTTCAATGTATACAATGCCTCAGACTGCTGTAGGCTATCTACCATCATATGCTGACTATTTTGCAATACAAATTCTGAAGTACATAGCCTAGATCAATAAGTAGCAACAAATTGATGTGATACTAGAATAAAAAACAGAACAAATGAATGCTTTTGTGGTGTTTTTATGTAATTATGTATTTTGTTTTTTCTTTGTCGGTGGATTTCTTGCCTCATGCAAATCACTGACCAGAGGCTACCCACATATGTATCTACCACTGCATCAATGGATTCAGTCTAGTTTTCGAGGCTTGTTTTAAGTTGCCTGCGACTTGTACTTGGACACAGGCAGCTAAAGCAAGTCTGGGACGCCAGAGACACACCTACAAGTCCAGCCCTGAGGAACTGCTGCCACGTGAAGACTGGGAAATACAGCTTTTGGGTCCAGGAGGAGGGGGAAGCATGGGAAATATACTATTTGCTAATGAATTCTGCATTGATCAGCCAAGCAAGATTTAGTCCCCCTTTGTCTGAGAGGAAAAGCCTTGAAATCATATGTTACAGTTACATTTTGTAAACTAATAGTACAATCAAAGTCTGATCCGTTTTTACAGATCCTGATTATGTGAACAGGGACTTGTATGTACAAACTTGCATGCTATAACTATGTAGTTAAATAAACAAAATAACCTGTCATACAGATATATAGCCTATACCTTATACTGCATTTTTTCTACAGTGTGTTTGCATTTGCCCATGTCTGAGCTCAGTCGGGTGACACATTATAGAGCAAGCACTAAAATAGAGGATGAATGATTACTTTCAGTGCAGTCAACACAGAGGGCCGGATCTGCAAAGAATGATTTGAATTTGGGTTAAGGATTTTCTGTTGGGTACATTTATTGTAATTTATTTTCAAGGTATTCACATTTCTGGTTTTAAAAAAAAATAGATTTATTGTTTGTGAGTTTTTTAAAATGTATTTATTTTCTTAGTCTCTAGTGAAAGCAATGAGAAACCATAAAATCTAACAAAAACTGCACTGATTAGCCTACTCCGTGTCTCTTTATGTCATTGCTTTTTCGACAAGACAAGCAAGATGCTAAACCACATACGATCCCGGCAGAGATGCATGTTGCTGTCAGAGTATTTACCTCTACTCTTTTTAGATGTTTTTAAAACTATTTTATTGGCTCTTTTGCCTTGATTAGACCCCTTTCAGTGGAGATGTAGACAAGAAAAGATGGGGAGAGAAACGTGCGTACGTGGTACACATCTTAAAACGCTAATGCTCCAGGACATCACTTCCTTTTATGTATTTATGGACAAAACTTTATCATGTCAGGGCTTTTGACACACTCATAAATGACGTGAATTTCCTCTTTAGATTTATATTTGTTGCTTTTAAACACCTCAGAGTGCTTGAGAGCAGAGAAATACAGTAGATGTCAAATTATACAACAATTTGATGTTGAAAAGATGTTTAATAGATGTCTATTATATGTCTTTTTGTCTGTAGATGTTTAGTTTAGATTAAGGTTATTCAAGATTGAAAAGTGAAAGTTTAGTAGACGTCTAGTCTGTTGTTTCAACATCTTCTCAAGGAATACTTAGACGTTTATTAGACGTTCAATAAAGGTCTATTATATGGATTTAGACGTCTGCTAAACTTATTTCAACAGGGTTTTCAAATAAATAACACAGATGGCATATTAAAGTGAAGTCTTGTATTTGAAAATGGATATGAATTCAAAGTAAGGGCACAGTGAATGCATTTTCCATCAAAGTAGTGAAATATGAACAGTTTGGTCCACAGAACACTGGTGTGCTACCTCCTGCATGGAGTGTTTTGAAAAAGTGAGCTTAGAGCTGAGTAACACTTTAACAAAATGTAACTGAACAGTAACTAAATATGAATCCATACTGTTTTTTTTTTTTTTTGTTTACAGTAAAACAGTTTCCCTTTTTTTTTTTTTGGTCCAAAATAAATGTAGATACAGACTGCAGGTGCTCAGATTCAGGTGGTTTTTCCGGTCTCTACTTCATTCATTTTGGAGAAGAACACTTCTGGGTGCAGCTCTCATTCTTGCGACAGGGAAGGATTTAACAGACCAAACTTGGCATCACCTGCAGCTTCAGGCAGCAGCATCAAAATGTTTCTCCACATCTTGCTTCCTCTGCATGGTCAAATTCTGTTACCAGAGCCACAGCTCTCTTCATATGGAACAGAGTTCTCCTTGCAAAATGCATTGGAAACAGCAGACTGTTTTATATTGTTTACAGTTGGCTTTACTACCAACAAATGAGATTCCTAATAAGACGTTAACACCATTATAATGTCCCCTTCTCTCTCCCCTGTTACTGGAGTTAATAAATCAGGATTTCTTCTTGCAGTTAATGGAACTATAGCTTTAGCAGAATAAAAATATAAAGATTCACACTGCTGCATTGCATCGTATCACTTGTGACAGGGCTTAATTGAATCTGTTGGCTACTTAAAATGTACCTAAATGCATCATATAAGTTGAGCTTGCTGGATACTTAACTTCATAATTGCACAAATAAGACGAGACATAAAACTTGAAATCCTTCTCAATTAAGTGTATTTTTAGGAACATGTCGCCATTCAGCAACAACAACTTAAATGTGAACTTTTTAGAAAGTCTTGGTGAAATAGCCTACAGGACTGCAGGGAGGATATCTGTGTCAGAGCTAAAGCATAGTGGCCAGTGGCGATGCTGAAATGACGTCTATTGCTCAGTGGGAAGCCATGGTTTTAAAGTTACAACCTCATTATCCTCAGAGTGAGGCTATATAACCTAAAACCCACAAACAGAAGGTTAGGGGGGATGAAATGTTCTTGTTTTCTCGTGGGCACTGAAGCGTGTTTTTCAAGGTAAACATTCTTTTTCCAACATGAAATAGGTCTTTGTTGTTTGCCGAGAGGTAAAGAGGCGGAAAAGTGAGGAGGATCTGAACTGGTTTCCATGTCAAACACTTCAATTCACCATAGAAACTCAGATCTTAACGCGGAAACTTTATTAAACTGTGATGGTGGATTGATAAGGGCCGAATTTCTATCGGCCTCTTTTTATTGTGGGCACCAGGCGGACTGACAGAGGTAAATTGCTCTTTTAATTAAAGCAATGCACCAGGGGAAATTGCTGTCTGAATATTGTCTCAGAGATGGGGGCCAGTGACAGTTGCCTGGAAACTTCAATCTGTCCACCCGCATTTATTCCAGATCACAGTTATGAGATAAAGTTTAATAAAAATCTTTTCCTCCGCCACCAACGAAATGAAATCCAACCCTTTCTGAACAACTGAACACAATGAGACAGGACTGCGGAGGAAACCTCATGTTCAACATGTATCTCTCAGGTTCGTCATTTGGTCCTGTGAAGAATTATAGAAATAGTTATAATTCTTTAAATTGTGCTGGGTGTAGGTGGCCTGGCGCGCCGGTGCTCCGTTTCCAGGGCAGAGCGCTGTTCATCCTTTTCAATCTGAAAGCCCGTCTGCTCTTTTGTCGGAAATCGGAAATCCTTTTTCCTGGACGCGTTTCCTGGCTTCTCGGAGAGGAGACCGCAAAGACGACATGCTTCTTGCATTAGACTGCGACTGGACGAGGATACAATTAGGCTTTTAATCAATTTTAACTTTTGTTCAGATTTAGCAGTTGTTTACATTTTCTTTTAGTTGGAATCGTGTGCACCGGTCTGATCAATTTTACAGCACCTCATAACAGCTGTTCTCTACTGAAATACTGAAAAGAAATCCGTCTCTAAAGTTTATTGTATTTCATTCACTATGTTCATTGTCACTGAAGTGAACTTGCTTGTTAGAAAATGTGACAGTCATTTCTGGAAAATTCTGGACAGAAGTGAACTTGTTTTCTTAACCTAGCAAAGCAAGATTGGAATATAAGAACAGCCTAAATGGCTTCCTGAAATTGATATTTATAGAGGATATGGAATAGATAACAGGCTATTCCATATCGTTTATACATATCTTTCTAGGCGGCAGGGTGGATAGGCATCTGGAGATGTTAACAATGTCTCTGTTTTGATTTCAGATCCAACAGAAAATCTGTTGAAAGAAAGCAAAGGAACAACTTGGGGTCCAATAAACACAGGAGTACAAAAAGGTAAGGATAAACTCAATGGCCTGCCAGCACACATAATAAATAACCTTCATGCCATGCAGGACACAGTTATTTAATATTAATTAGCTTATTGTGATATGAAGACGTCTTCCAATACTCCAACACAATATTTGAAGTAGTCTTAATACAAAATAAATAATACAATAGCAGTTGGGTAGTTGTGTTGGAAAAGCCTCTGAGGCAAACTTGGGATTTTTTAGGCTATATAACAAAACTGACTGAATCAATAAAGCTTACCACATTAATACTTAAAAATACCTCTAATTATTATAGCAGGATTAAAATGCGTTAAAGGCTCATTTAAGTTAATATGTATTTCTGTTAAAGGTCTAACTGGTGTGCAATTCATAAAAAGCGTATAGCCTGAATTCATACTCTCAGTTTGCAGCTGCATTATGTTTGCTGGGCACAGATTATATAGAATTAGTTTTCAATTAATTAAGTTCTTTTTGTCACCCCATAACGCACCCAAAATTATTCTGTCTGAAAATGTGTGTCATCTATCCTTGGGCTCCAAACTGAATCATAGATCAGGGGAAATGTAAAAAAATAAATAAATACATTAAATTAAGTACACTCAAATAGGATAAGACCGCCACACAACAGAATCCATCTGCCGTTCGTCCACAGATCATTGTCACTGATTTAATTACACTGATGGCGACATTTAACACCTCTCAAAGTCAGGTGCACAGGGCAAAATAAAGCCGTTTATGACGTTTCAAAAATATAAATGAATTTGAAACATATCTGACAAATCAGTTTAAAAATGTAAATTACCGGTAGGCCTACCTATATGAGCACCTACGTTATATTTTAAATAGATATTATGATGTAATATATTCAAGAATAGCATATTGTTTAAAAATACACTTGGACGATATAAGATGCATTTAAACATAGGCTATGCAAGAAAAAAAAATCTGCTCATGATGCATTGAAACATGCAATTTTATAAATTATACAAAACTGGTACGCTTGAAATATAAACTGAAGCTTTTTTTAAGCGTATGAATTAAAATGTCTCTAAATGTATATCGTTTTCCTGTCAGTCTGCAATTGATGATGTGATGACTGACACTATATTATTTGAGAAAAGTGATAAAAGGCCAAATGTTAAATCCCCCCAAAACGTTTTGCAGACTGTATTATTACTGGATGCTGCACATGATTTTCATGTGGTTTCACATAGGATTTGTGGTTATGTTTTGCCGATTTATTAATATAATTTATTTTCTAATCTTGGTCTGCGTTGCATTGATTTTTTTTTTTAACAACAATGCCCCCTCCCCCCCCACAGGCAGCGGGCAGATTCAGCTGTGGCAGTTCCTGCTGGAGCTCCTCTCTGACAGCGCCAACATGTCGTGCATCGCCTGGGAGGGCACCAACGGCGAGTTCAAACTCATCGACCCGGACGAGGTGGCTCGGCGCTGGGGGGAGCGCAAAAGCAAACCCAACATGAACTACGATAAGCTGAGCCGGGCGCTGCGCTACTACTACGACAAAAACATCATGACCAAAGTCCACGGCAAGCGCTATGCTTACAAGTTTGATTTCCACGGCTTGGCGCAGGTGTGCCAGCCGTCCACCACGGAGCAGGCCATCTACAAGTTTCAGGGTAACTTCTCCCCGATTCCCTTCTCCGGGATTTCCAAACTGAACCTCGTGGCTCCCGGCGTGGGGCCGTCGGGTTTCTCCTACTGGCCCGGTTCCCCTCCGGCGGCCCTGTATCACAGCCACAACCTGCAGCCTCCAGGGCCCTTTGGCACCGTGTCTCCGTCCCACATCAGCTGTGTCAACAACATCAACAGTCTGACTAACCTCAATAACCACTACAACTGACTCTTAATGCATCTTTTAGACCAACTGGAAATGTGTAGACACCGCAGGTAATACGGCAACGAACGAAGAGCGATGACAAAGAGCACCGAGAGGTCTGTTTTAGTAACCTGCAGGTGAATATACTGGCTTAATTTGGTTAAAAACGAACAGCATATGCTATTTTTAAACGTGTAATTATGGACTTGTAGTCATGTAGGGCCTATGCTGCTGAGACGACGGCTGCATGTAAGCAAGACGTCTAAAAACTTGTAGCCTATAGCTACGTATAACAAAATAATTTTGCCATTTTGTACTTTAAACCGATACATCTTTTCACGAGCAAATTATTAAATCCATCAAGGGGCCTCCTATCAAATTACGCATTATGGTTTGAACTATTACGCGTGGAATTTTAATTATATTAGTTCGATTTTAACCCATAAAGATCCCAAATATGGAATTTCCTCATTTTAGCCATAATCTGTGAAATTAAATCGGAAATCAACAAAAGTTTCCGTGTGGGAGACCGGTTTTTGAAATGAACAATGTATAGAACATTATTTAAAAAAAAGAGAGATTGTCTGTTTTATACCTATCAGATCTCATCCTTTTATGTTCCTTTGCTGTCTCTCATCCTCCTTCCTTGGGTTCTGTGATTGTGTTTACATACAGGTGGGTGTGTATTTGCACCAGCTTGCGCCAATCACAGTTATTATTGGACTATTGGCGCCATCTCGTGGTTGTGGAATAACCTAAGGCCTGGTGGACTTGATGTTTTGTTCTTTTACTAAATGTCTAAAAATCACCACTTTAAAACAGTCATCTGAAATTTATTGCCACTTTAATCACTGTTGCTTAGAAATCAGATTACGCATAACCATGCTCTTACAAGAAAATCAAATGTAACCCACTTATAGTAAAAATAAAACCAGTACAGAGGTACAGGTTTGTAATTTGTGTGAAATAGGCTCCAACGTGAATAGTAACAGAAACTGTGAATTCATGAACTACTCTGTAAATACTGTAGAGTAGAGACAGGCTCAGGCTATCATGCTTTTAGTGATTTTGGAATGAATTACATTGCATTCATTTACACAGCTTCATATTGTAGCTAAAACAACTGTACCAATGTAAAACAAACAAAGTAAATAAAAACAGACTGTTATGAATAAATGTAGTGTCGTCTGTGTGAATTATGTGTTGATGCACTTCTGCTTCAGTCCAAGCACCACTAAAGCCATTAAACACCACAGATGTTTGTGTCACGTTTAACGTGACACATCACCATCCATGCTCACACTACATGTGCTGTCAGGGCTCCTGTGTTTTCACAAAATATGTATCTTTAATGGGTTTGTATTCATGATACAGTCTTCTAAATGATAAAAAAGTAAACTGATGATGATGATGATGGAAAATAGGTATATCAAACCACAGAAATGTTCACTCATGGTGGACAGTATTATGCAGTGTTGGCATGTAATTCTGCCAACAGCTGAAACAAGCATCATGATTTGCCAGCAGAGTTAGAACCATTATTATTTGCCTACAATGACAATCTTGCTGTAACAAAACAACAGAACCTATGGGCTACCATTTTATTATTTTAATGTCAGCTGTAAATGTGTACTGGGCCTAACAGAGTGACTCATTCTGTTTGTCAATACAGAAGAAAATATATAATAATACATCTTACATTTAATATGTTTAATATGAAAGGTCCACTGACATCCAGATGCCATGCAGATGTGGCCTAATTCTCATGAAAACGATACTTATTGATATATTTGCATTGGCATTGCTGAATAAAGCAATAGTCTACAACCGAAGGTAGTTAATGTAATCAAAAAAAAATAAAAATAAAATCTGTAAAACAGCCATAATATCTAATATTGTGTATATATATATATATAAAAATAAAATCTGAACAATTCCCATTCATTGTATGCTATTGTGTATTTTGATATTTTAGCATCATTGAGCACACTGCTTAAATGTCTGTAAAATATGTTTTTTGTTTTTACTCAATAAGACTGACTCATCAGACAACAAATCTACAGCGCACATGTACAAATAACTTCATATTTGCTGTATTACATGGGAATTTCATTAGTAGTCATTACTTGTTATTATATAAACTGTACTTTTTATGGCATAGTTTGCTGCTGTTGCTGCTGATAATGATACAGGGTCGGGTTCAGGTTCCTTTATTTGTAGCCGTAGGTAGATTTGTTTTGCAGTTCAGAAAAATCATATAGACAGACATCCCTCTAAAAGTCAATTTGACACATTTTACAGACAATTTACAATCAAACATACAATACCCAGACAATAAACCCAGACAAAACTTGAAAAAGAAAATGCTCAAAAGGATTTCGTTCAGTGTTCAAGGATTTCATCAATGTTCAAGGTGCAACAATTCTACATTTTTGTTGGAACAAAGCTGTTTTTATATCGCTTAGACCTGCATCTTGGAACCATGAACCTCCATCCAGAGGGAAGGAGCTTGAATTCACTGTGCAGAGAGTGGGAACTGTCACTTAAGATCGAGGTGGTTAACCTCTGTACCTGTCCAATATACAGGGATGCTACATTGAGCTGTAACCCACCAGTAAGCCTATTTGCCCATCTAATAATCTGATTCAGAGAATTTCTACTCGTCAATCGAAGATTTCCAAACCATGACACCAACGGAAAAAAGATAAAACCGACTCAAAAAAGTGTGATAAAATAAGGTCATCATGGTTTTGTCAATATGTAATTTGGACAATTTCCTTAGACAGAACAGACGCTGGTGCTCTTTTTTGCACAGAGATTCACAATTTTCTTCAAATGACAGTTTTGAGTCAATAATTGTCCCCAGGTACTTGTAGGATTGCACACATTCCACTGTTTGATCCTTAATAGAAATAACGTCGTGTGTGGGCTTGTCTTCTCAAATCAATTATCATGTCTTTAGTTTTTGCTAAGTTTAATTGAAGGTAAGACTCCTCACACCACTTGACAAAGTTGACAATGTCCGGGCATAGCCAGTCTCATTTTCCTGAAGCAGACTAACAACAACAGTCTGGCAAAATGTGACAGTAAATCTCGTAAGCCACGTGGGGGCGCCATAACTCTTCCAACACCAGAACACTGTTTACATAACCAGGTGATAACAGAGGCGGTCTAATAAAGAACATAGAAGCATCTGCAAATAGCAGATTAACCCCAACCCTCATTTTATGACTGAGTGTAAATCTACAGAGATTTAAGTACTCCTGGACTGAGCATTACCAGACAATTGAATAGACATGGGAGTTTTATGCCTATTATACATATGAAGACAAAAATAGCGCATCTAGCTATGATAGGTGAACATTTATAGAAAGGAGTTGTAACAGGAGAGGTAATGGCTGTATTAATCATTATTTGGTCAATTGGAGATGATAAAATATTAATAAATAATATATAAATAATAATATGCATGTTACATAACACACACACACACGACACACATTTTCTGCCGATACAAGGCATTTAGTAGGAGAACCTGCTGTTAGGATGAGTGGTTACTAGGTGCTATCTGTTGGGATGAGGGGTTACGGGGCTGTAGGAGTTGGACCCACATGCAGACATACTCAGAGGTAGAAGCGGTAAAAAGGTTTATTGATCCTAACTATTGGTGAAGGCAGATAGACGGGTTCATGAAAACAGGCAAGTCCAAAACACAGGAACACGCAACTCCACGAGCTCAGAGCACGGAAGTAATCCAACATAAAAAATAGTTCAAAACACAAAACATGGAATGTCCGGGAGAACAGCGAACAAAAAGCTTTTTATGTGGAGCGTGGAATGAGTCCAGACATAAGTTCATGGCAACTAATAAGGCATGGAGCACGGATGGTGGAAATCATGAAACAAAGAAACATAGAACGCCTAACAATATGGCCAGGACCAGTGACAACTAAATGTCGAACAACGACCCAACCAAGCACAAGGAGACGGGACAGGCATAAATGGGGAAAGACTAACGAGGGAAATCAGAAACAGGTGAGTAATGGGGAACAGGTGAACATAATTAAGAGCAGAGACAAGAGGACAAGAACACACAGTAAACATAGAACAAGACTTTCAATACAAGACCGGAACTTAAACCACTACAAAACCAAGACCAGACAAAGATCATAATCAAGAGCAGAGACAAGAAGGCATGAACACACAGTAAACATAGAACAAGACTTTCAAAATAAGACCGGAACTGTAACCAAAACATAACCAAGACCAGACAAAGATCACAGATCCTAACACTCGCCTTCCGGAAGTATGTTTATCCAATGTAAATTACACTTTCAAAGTTTTATTTTTATGATATCCCCAATATTCCTCAACATAAAACCATCAGGGTGGGTGTTTATGCATCTATCCAGGAGACTCCACACCTGACAAACAGACACAGAGGACTTCGTAGATTATCATTTAGGCTCTTCTCTACATACACATACTGCTGACATTGTAGACAACTGAGAACACAAATTCCACAATAAAGATAATTACATGTCAATGCATTTGTTTGTTCATATTTTCATGCCTCAATTACTTCCTGACTCCATACTGTATAGCTAAAATCAAATAACGTTGGATTTAGTCATCTGCCTCTTACTGTAATTGAGCCATATACATATTAGCCTTCAGCTACAACAGTCAGCTAGCCTTAGCTGGCCATGCTGTTTGGCAAGCAAACTGGGGAAGATCATGCAAACAACAACAGTACATCATTCGCATTGTGAATGATGTAGACAACAAACACTTCAACTTAATAGTTTCACAGCAGAATGGTATGAACTACCTCCTGCAGCAACAAGGTTCAAAGGACTCATTGTTCGTTAACTTTGAAAATTCTGGGGGGCTGCGTCCATCCTGTGGTCCAGGTGTGTAGATGGAAAATGTTCTATGCACTAATAAAATGATGATAACTTCAGTTATCAAAGTCAATGTATATATGCTAATTAGGCCTACATATAAAAAAGTAAGCACAGGGGAGAATATTAATGTTAAACACCCATGAAACTGGCAAATTTAGCACTCTGGGCTTGCATAGTAAACTCTGCAACTGGATATTGGACTTTCTCACAAACAGATCCCAGTCAATTTGGATTGGCGGTCACACCGGAGCACCCCAGGGCTTTGTGCTTAGCACCCTGTTGTTCACTCTCCTACACCCACAACTGCAACCCCCAACATGGAGAGGACTTTGTTGTGAAGTTTGCAGATGACACCACCATCATCGGCCGGATTTCAAACAACAATGAGACTTCATATTGCAAGGAAATTAGCAATCTTGCAGGGTGGTGCACAGAGACCAACGTTTGCTACTGCTCGGTGTCAGCAAAACCAAGGAGCTGATAGTTGATTTTAGGAAAAAGGTGGCGAAACACACACCCCTGTCTACATCAGTTGAGTTGAGGTGGAGCAGGTGAACAGTTTCAGGTTCCCGCAGAGCATCAGCATCACAGAGAACCTGTCATGGTGATCACGCATCTCCACGCTGGTAAAGAAAGCTCAGAAACGGCTATATTTCTTAAGGAAACCTAAGAAGGCAAAATTCCTGTACTAAGTTCTTGTTAACTTTTACAGAGGAGCAATACAAAGCATCCTGACTGGAAACATTACAAACTGGCATGGGATGTACGTCACTATACAGACGCCACGTAGGTATGTGTGTGTGTGTATGCGTGTGTGTCCGTGCGTGTGCGTTTGTCAAAGAAACAGACAGTGGGTCACTCATTCACAACAGTGTTTTGTGTGTGTGTCCTGCATATCAATAGGAAAGACTTGGGGTCGCTATTGACAACTGAATATCTCTCTCTCTCTCTCTCTCACTTTCTGTGTAAGAGTGTGAGATTGCTAGCAGTCTGTAAGGACTTAGACGACAGGGAGAGAAAGAAAGGTGTGTATCCCCGATATGCTGTCCCCCCCCTTAGACTCCTTATATTGTGCTTCTTATAATAACATAGTGTAAACTCCACAGGGATTGAGTCACTTCCACAACATTGTAGTCGTCACTGTCTTCTCTGCTAACTGCTCTGGCACTAATCTGCTGTGCCTATTGTTGCTGCTAAGCAGCACTCATCCTCTCTCTTCTTATTGCGTAACAAACTAGGTGGGTGTTTTCATTGCAAGCCACAGGATTAACAGTGTGAATGTAGAAGGCTGAGGAGCAAGAAGAAAACACAAGCAGGAGGAGGAGGAGGAGGAGGAGAGGGAAAGAAGAGAAGAATTTCTTAGTACTAATGTTACTTAGCGGCACTTATGTTAGAAATCAAACATGGCAATTCACTGACTTCAGATCTGAGTGCGTCCTCAGCCAACACTCTACTTGTTTGGATATGTTCACACATAGGCAGTCTATGGGCAGACAGGCTGTCTCAAACCTGTCCTCAGGACTTGGGCTTGTAGCTGACACAATGAAACAGCTTTAAAGACCACACCAGGCTTTTTGCATGTTGTAAGCCATTTTCTACAAAACACGTATCCTATACTTCATCACTTATTTTCCAAAGCATGTTTTTTGTACCTTCTTGGTTTCAGTTCATGTCAGTAGGGTGTAAAAATCAACTTAAAGACATTCAAAGCTGCTAATGCATCACAGTGAACATGTAGCAATCTTTACTTTTTTTGGTCAATTTTACATTACTGTTGATTTTTTTCAGAAGCTTTCTGGGAGTTGAATTCAAGTTATGGTGGAAAGCTCCAACATCTGGGAGCTGAGATGCTGCTCAGTGCTGCATTCACGGGCTATGAGCTATGCTGTGTTATGAGAAATGAAGACAAAGTGAACATCATGAAAATACGATGGCCCTGAGGGCTCAATGCACTGCAACTTAAGAAAATACATGCAAATAGACAAAACACAAGCAAATTAAGAAAACATCGTCATCAGTTTGATACCAAAAAAACTTACAATTTAGCTCATTTTCAACACGACAACACGACTTCAGTAACTTCATGAGTCACAAACCATGGCAAGTGTTATCATCACTTTTTAGTGTCTGTTGTCATCTGTGCTACTTGCAGCGTTTCTGTATTTGGTTGTGTTTCCTCTATTTGCAGCATTTTTTCTAAATGCTGCGCATGTGTTGTCAAATTTGTGAAGATGTTTTCTTAATTAGCTTTTTTTGCTTTGTGTTTTGTCTATTTGCATGCGTTTTGTTAAGTTACCATGAGTTGAGCTCTCAGAGCCACGAAAAGGAAAATGGGAATTTTGTCATTTGTAACAATAAAATGCTTGCTGATTTGCAGCTGGCCCTCAAGCCTCGGAGCACTTCAGCATGTGTAGGAGGCGGGAACTTGAATTCACTTGGCTGAAATTCAACCATGTGCTGAAACGAAACATGATTCTGAGTGTGGAATAAGAATATGGAAAATAAAGGGGCAAAACAGTATGTTAAAGGGTTACATTTACTGCAAGCAACTTTTCTAAAAATCACCTTTATAGCAAAATTACATTATATCCTTACAGGTATACATGAGTCACATAATTGGGGGGGGCACTGTCAACAGTGCATTATTAGGACACAGGGTAAGGCAGGCAGTGAGCTTCGTGAGGCTTTGTGAAGTGTTGCAGTCAGTGAGTCATTCTTCCAGCAGGAGAGAGTGGTAATGAAGGCTCAGTTAAATTAGAACAACACACCTACGTGATGCTGAAATAGACTTGAGAAACAGAGGGAGAGAGAGAAAGCGGCATGGGAAGCAAGGCAAAAACTCAGTGGAGATATGTAGGTTCCCTCTAAATACATGGTGACTTCACCATTGCTAGCAAAGTGATGTGTTATTTTGAGGGGTTTAGGCATTGTTTAACATTGGATGAATGATTAAGTAGTTTAACTTCATTGGCGTCTTTAATCCTTGTGAAAATAAAGTAAGTGAAAGTCAACGTATAACAAGTGAAAGGCAAGAATCACCCAACGTCCCTACTATGACTACAGTTAGCATTAAGATGGCACTAAGCATCACACAACACAAGTTTTTCTAGAGCTGTTCAGTGTCAAAAATCCTTCAGGCTACATACTATGAGAGCAATAGTTTGGTGCAAGATGAGTTAAAAGCATCTCGAATGTGGCAAATATTAAAGCTGGAGGACAGGAAACAGGTAATGGTTTGCTTCTGAAATGTTAATTTGTCAATTTAGATAATGGTCTGAGATTGGAGCACCGCTATACTTCAAAATCCAGGTTCGAATTTTGGCTGTTACATAAAACTAAATGGATGAATAATCATGCAGATTCATGTGGTGTGAAGTGATTCACTGGCAAATTGAGAAGAGAAAATAACAATGAACACTGTGTAGGTTTGTGGTGAATGAAGGAATTAATATACTGTTCTGGATTTGTTTCATATTGTATAACATCTTAAATTTAAATCTAAAAAGAGTCATAAAAACACAACAGTATATAGTTATATAACGTTACATGACAGTAGATGACGCATATAACTCTTCAATGAACTGAACCATGAAGTGGATTAAGATTCTTTGGTCAAGATTCCCTACTCTGCCTGACTTCATACTGCTATGTAAAAGTGGCGACCGACTGCCTCTCAATGCATCGCGACTCTTGGGTAATCTAGTTAAAGAGATTAGCACGGTGGCTGTGTAGTAAGAGGACAGCAAAATAGACATAATCCCTAAAGGGTGTTTCCCCAGTTGGTCTAGATGTGGTCTTTTTTCTACTCGGATGAAGCTGACAAATCCTTTTCCGAGAGTCAGTGAGGTAAAATCGGGACTGCATACACACTGGTAAAGATGGTATCTTAATTAAGTTACAAAACAATCAACACTTCATTTTTAACTTTCTTTTTGTTCTTTTTTTCCATTGTCCTGGTCTTTCACCAGTGCTGGAAGAAGTATTCAGATTATTTACTTGAGTAAAAGTTCTGATACATTCATGTCTAAATACTCCATTACCAGCAAAAGTTCTGCCTACTTAAGTAAAAGTATTTGAGTATTATAAGCAGAATATAATTACAGTCTCAAGCATTGGTTCTGCAGTAAAATGTCCTCTGTGACTGACATATTGTTTTTCTGTGATATTATTAGGTTGTTAATACTGATCCATCATGCGTAAGCAGCATTTTACTGTTGTAGATGGTTAAAGTGGAGCTAGGTTTAACTACTTTATATACAGGTAGCTAGTTTAGTCCAGCGGTTCCCAACCTAGGGGTCAGGCCCCTCCGAGACACAAGATAAATCTGGGTCGTGAGATGATTAATGTGATAGGAAAGAACACAAAATCACATTCTGCTACACAAATCTGTATTTCTTTTTCAGACTTTGCTCTAATCTTTACTTTTTGTGTAACTTTTGTATCTAACAGTTATTTAGACGAAACCATGTGAGAAGTTTGGATGTGATATGTCTCTTTGGTGGAGCTGCTAACAACTCATAGACAAGTGAAACTTGACAAGACACTGTGTCTTTGTGAGGGGTCACAAACCAAAAAGGTTTGAAACGTAACTAGTGACTAAAGCTGTCAGATTAATGGAGTTGAAGTTTGAAATGTACTAGAAGTAGAATAAAGTGCAAGTACCACATAATTGTACTTAAGTGCAGAACTTATGAACGTATCTAATGTAACTAATTGTAGTTAGTTACATTCCACCACTGTCTTTCATTTGCAGTTCTAGCAACACCCATCCCCCCTCTTTCACCTCTGTCAAAATGATCAAAATGCATCCCCCTTGTTAACCTACCATCGCCCCTCTCCATCCCCTAGTAGCAGAGAGAGTACAGGGGCAGAGGGGTTGTTTAGTTTAATATGTTAGTCTAGTTTGCCTGACTCATTGAGCCTTTATCTGACTGAGGTTTGTGCAAGTTAGAATCCATGGCCCTGACCACAGCTCTGAAATATTAGTAGTCTAACTGTCCTGTGTATTGATGAATCCATTACGCTGTCCGTGGTTCTGAAGTAGCACACGGATTTGTAATTGTGCCTTTTTCTCTCAGTCCCGCCCTTCTGTCAGTTTTATCTTGGATCTATAATACTCTCTAAACTACATACTATAAATACTCAATTCTATAGTATATTGTAACCTATATACTCTAAAGAGTAGTGTCACCTTCACGATCAAAGTGAGAAGTATCAGTGGGTAGTCGTGGAAGAGCGAGTGGATCATAGAGACACACTGCTGCCTGTAGTATTCCAATAATATTTCTATTATCATTCAGTAGTGCCTGTGCTGCTGAAAATACACCCCCAGACCAAGCCACCTCTGTAACCAAATATTATGGGAGACATGACTATGGGTACGGTGTCCTGCAACAATGTCCTTTAGGATGTGTACATGGGTGTGTTTGTTGACAAATGAACAAATCACAGACTGAATATAACCCAGATACTGTGGCATGTAAATACCATATCCAGGTTTGTGATCTATGTCTGTCTGTGTCATCAGTTGGAGTTATAGTAGTTCGTCAGTAAAACAAAAAAATATGATGATATACAATGAGATGATTGCTCTTTTCTTTCATTACCAATGATAAGATAAAGAAAACAAATCCAGCAGAGTGGGAAACACAGCAAGGCAGAGGTAACTCAGAAAAGGCAGAGAGTGGCTGAATGTGGAGGATTCAGGGACATGTCTGCACTGAGAGACACTCACAAACACTGTGTGCGCGTCTTCTATTGATCACCACAGCGTGTGTGTGTGTGTGTGTGTGTGTGTGTGTGTGTTGTGCAGTGGTTCAACCCACGCTCAGTCCCACACAGCTCACTTTGTCCAGCTCTCATTCACTTACCTACCCGTTACTATAGAGACACAGCGGAGAAGAATGCAGAAAGCAGGCTGGCAGACAGATATGCAGGAGACCTGGGCTGAATCTTAATAATAAAGAGAAGACTCTCAGCGCACTGCACTGGAAGGCTGTTACACAACACTGCCACAGGATTCTGCCATGAACAAAAAAAAAACCAAACTATTACAAGAAAGCTATTTTGATGTGCTGTCATCATATATTATCATATTCTTCTAATGCCACAAGAAACTGATCAATCAAGTGATTAAATGTCATGTTTTACAGAAGTAATACTAGTATGTGAGCTGCACTTATTAAAAAATGAACACTTTCCTTATTAATTAGTCAACAAACTGGTACAGAATATGTAACAATGTAAAACTAGTAACACAAAGTCAATAACAATTATAATAATTTGCAGTCAAAATAGATTTTAAAGAGCTTCTTTAAGAACACCATTAAAACTTAATGTGGCTAGAGTTTCACCTCTGCAATGGTCATTCTAGATAGTTTTGATTGATGAAATTAGGCCTTTATCCTCTTCTTTATTATCACCAGGCTGACATTAGATGGCAGTAAATGAATGAAACAGAAACATGTCTGTTTCTTTCCTCCCTATCCCTCTTTGCGTTCTCGTTTACCTCCATTTTTCCCCCCGTTCTACTTTCTTTCTACTCTCTCTACCTCTACCTACCTCTCAAACTATGTCACTCCTGTTCCCTTTCTGTCGTGATTTTTTTTTTGTTGCCATTTTCTCTCTGCATTTCTTCATTTTTGCTCTGTAAATAGATACTGTATGTCCCCATAACACACACACACAGACACACACAGGGAGAGAGAGAGAGAGTCACAGACAGTTCTGAGACTGCAGCAGATTCTAACCAATCACATGAAAGAACCCTCTAGCCCACGTGGCTTATTCATAAAAAACAGGAGGAAACCCTTACCAATTCAGCTCCATTCTCTCATACAACATATCATCAATGCATCCCTGCTCCTAACTAAAGATGCTTCTGGAACTTCATAATCTGTTACATTTTAATGTCAAATGCAGCTCAAGTAAGGCATATCTTAAAATCCTTCCTCTGATTTACATATCTCTGAGAATCATTATCAGTAATGTAGAGTGTGAGACCAGTTTAGCAGATTGATGCAAATTGACTTTCTTACTGTTTGGTTTCTGTGTTCCCATTTCAGCATGTGGCCCCGATTAGAATATCCAGGACACACAGATAGGATACCAAAAATATCCTCTATATGTGTCAGCTTACTTCACTGTGTTCAGTGTGCAACACAGGTATATCAACTGCAGCATATTCTAGGATGAAATGTAGCTGTTCTTACAGATATATGTCTGCCAGTTGGCCTATACACCCATAAACCTGTCAGGATATAACACCTCCAAAAGCTGTATCTTTGTGATCTCTAAAAATGTGGCTCACTAAACTTTTCCATCTAAGAATACCTCTAATGTGAATTTTAGTTTCATGGCAACCAATGAAATCCCATGAGCTTCAGTCTCATGGCAACCTATACTATCATCCAGTAAGCATATTCGTCATGGACTTGTTTCTATTGCATAACTACGTCTCAAAAGTTCCCTGCAAATCAAAGGATTAGTGGGTGGTGTGAGTGGATAAGAGGCTGTCCGAATTGGTTACTGCTTCAGCAAACGGCAAGGTTTGTACAAAACATGGGCTGCAAGCATGTGCGCTCACGCATTAAGACATATACGATAGCACACACACACACACACACACACACACACACACACAGTAAACATTAAGACAAAGTGTTAAATGAACAAAACAATGCGAGAGAGATGAGATCCTACATAAATTTGGATTTATTTCATCATGGTCACCATAAACAATTACTGTATCGACCTTTTATTAACATGTAGAGAGGGTCTAATTCACAGATGGTCATCCTAGAGCGACACTTGGTGACATTAACTGCAAACTTAATGGCAAACACTCCAGTGGCTGAAAGGAAACACTGGTACACGACCATTATGTTATACCACTGTGCAAAACATCAGGTTTGTTCACAGCTGTGCAAAAGAGCAGCGTTATATTCCACTTTCCAAGCAATGGGTTCACAACACAACATCACAATGATCACTTAGAAGGAGCATAATACTGAATAATAATGGTCAGGTTTGCCCTAAAGGCTTGGTTTCAGGGTTTCACGTTTAGCTTATAGAAATTGTGCAAATGATAGTCTTCTGTCACTTAACATAGAGACCTTTACCACATTCAATATTTACATCACAAGGAAACATCCTTCCTGAATTAACTGCACTGAAAGTAAGTTGAACCCTGCAAACTGAGGCCCACAGCACATTTACAGAGCAGGGGGGCAAAAATACCATTTGACCATTAAGCTCTATTTGTTTTTGTTTTTTTTGTTTTTTGTTGCGCTTTAACGTTATGTACAGCCACCTTCAAAACAGGCAGAGTAAAATAAAATACAGAGCAAAGTTCAAATGTGGGATATGTACATGTAAACCATATAGTTTCAGGCCAAGGGTGTTTAATAGTTGGCACATGAGAAAAACTGTACATTCCATTCAGTCTCTAGTTATGTTGGCCTCCGCAATGTATTGGAAAGCAATACACAACAGAGGCCCATGGGCCCATTTACTGCGGTTTGTCACATTCCAGGGGAAGATACTCCCCTCACTAATTTTACATGTCTGCCCCGTTCCCTCATGTTCAAGTTATTTTAATTCAAAGTCAGGTGGTTTATATGAAGAAATTGGTGGTTTTAATCACACAAGAGGAGCTGAAAACAGTTATATCCCAACCAGGCATGAAGATACATACACAGCATGATGCTTTTCTGCAGTATCCAGTCAAGGTTTGCAGATGGACACTAGCTTCTCACCTCTGTCACCCTTAAAAGGATATCTACAGGTGTAATATGTTTTGTCCCCTTAAAAAAACATGCTTCTGGTAGGCCTATCTGTTGCATGTTTAACAGCTTAACTATCAGCTAGTATAGAGAATTTTAAAAAAGCACAATATACTGTACACCTCCACTTACAAGGCTCACGCTTATGTGCTGAAGGTGTGTTGGGCTGACTTTGGTCCTCTTAAGCCACTCTTGGCTCCTGTTGTGACTCAAATAGCAGGGAGCGGAGGAGAAATGGCTGCACAGGTCAGCACCTCGGACAGCTCCGCCTCTCTCTGACTCCTCACAAACACAAACACGGATCTATTCTGGTCCTGCCTGGAACCTCGGCTCACTGCGACACCCACTCACTTAACCCAGAAAGTAGGCTAATCATGAACGAAACGGGGGCTTTGAGTGTCACTTAGGATGCGATTAGTAACCACGAAGTCAAACCCCGCGTCACTCAAGGGACAAGACGAAAGAGGACAAAATACCATTGGCATGCATTTATGAAATCTCCTACACTGTAGCCTAAACACCACACTGAAGTTGTGTAACATCACTAGAGAGATATTCAGCCCAGACGTGAGAAGCCTTCAACGCTGGCCTTTACATTCAAAACCACCGTTGTGTGATTTTGCAGAACATTCATCTTTTAAAAAAAAAACGCCAGTGTCTCTCGGGTGTTTCCATGTCAGCGGTCCAGGTTTGACTCGCAGGTGTCTCGTTGGTTTTTGAGGTCCTGGAAGACCTCGGTGAAAAAGTGCGGGTCTGCATTCAGCTGCAGCATTTTGGCACTCAACCTGTCGATGATCCGGAGAGACGTCTCCCAGAAAACGTCCTTGTTCGACTCGATCATGAACGGCTTGAGTGGGTAGGATATCTCGTTGCCCATGTAGGAGTATGCGAGGTAGAGGCAAGTCTGAAAGGTGCCCTGCAGCTCGGCCGGGCTGTCGATGCTGTCCGCTATCGTGTCTTCGCACAGCAGGTACACGAACACCACGTTAGCCGGCGTGATGAAGCCTTGGTCCTGCCATCCCTGGAGCAAAAGAGTCCGGTCAATGTTTCGGAACCAAAGGATCACCTCTCCGCTGTTTAACTCTTTCAGTTTATAACACCTGCGGCACATGAAGTCCCCCAAACAGCGTAGCAACTCCCCGGTTGAAGCCTGTATAACTATCCGCCTCGGTGACACCAGAGACAGGCTGCTGGGTTGCTTCTGGACCGAGGCAAGCCTCCCGTTTGGGACTACAGCCTCCTTGTTTTGCGTGGGCACCGTGGGCACCGGGACCGGGATCGGCGCTTTGGGTTTCTTCTCTTCGGTTTGGTGCGTTTTCCTGATGTTTTCGCTGTTGAGCTGAGCCACCTGGCTGGACGGGAGTTCGCGGGCGGGCAGCGGGTTCGGGGTCACTTTCTTGGCACTCTTCTTGGCCGAATTGGCCACCAGCTTCTTCCAGGAGAGAGAGACGAACATCGAGTGCCGCTTGAGGCTCTTGTCGTTTTTGAGTCCATCTCCAGCGACCTCGGAGTCCATAATAGATGCCTTCTTCGTCGCCGGAGATATAGAGAGGACGGTTCCCATGTCTGCGAGGGATAGAGCCGCGGAGGTATGGATGCTGCTGCAACTTCAACGCAGTCTTCTGCAGGGTGAGACGCGGTGGAGAACAGTCACGACAATGATTGGAACTCCATTTACACGTCTAGGTACTCGGTGTGATCGCTCCTGGGCGGTAAAGGGGACGAAGATGGAGCTGGTTTTCAAAGTGAACTTGTATTCCAACAGATGCTCTGTCAGCGTCTCAGCAGGGAAAGGCTGCGACACAATCCTCTGGCTGCAACCTCAATGAGGATTAGTCGCCCTGCGTAAGTCCTGGGTTTAAACGAACCAGCAAGTGCAGCCCCTGACTGACAGGCGAGCCAGCCAATGAGAAAGCCAATCAATGATCCAATCACTAGGGGGTGTTGTTTTTAGTTCAAGGTTGCCGTTGAAAGCGTATATAGGCTACAGGTAACGAGCAGTATTCAGGTTCCTTTGTTATTCTTCTCCTCTAGTCCAGTTTGGAAAATCACTGTAAATCAGAGAATGTTTCCTTTAATCTTGTCAGCAGTCAGCACTGATCAATAATGGTGAATAGTGTGGTGTATAGGCCCATTCACAGACATTTGCATCACATTATCATCCTTAAGTTGGTATCCTTAATGCTTCTTTTTAAATTAATGAATGGTTAATGTATCCATCGGTGTAGTGGAGCAGGCATACACTGGCCTGTTTGCTGTTAAGAAATGTTCATCAGTTGCAGGTATAATAATAATTATAATAATAATTATTTTTATAGCACCTTTCAAGCAAAGATGCAGCCCAAAGTGCTTAACAAAACAAGATCAGATGAAAATAAACAATAACAATAAGTAAAAAAACACAAAAAAATTATAGCAATAGCAATAAGTGAGAGAAAAGCAAACAAACAGACAAACAGTTTGACCACAATAACACCAAAAATTAAAGCCAAATTAAAAAGATAAAGGTATGTTCAAAACAGAGTCATCCTGCTGGTATTTCACATATTTTCACACATCATCAATCAAGAATAAGAATCATAAGCAGATAACTGCTGCAGAGAGTGACAACATTTGGAACCTTATAGAGCATTCAGGTTTAACGCCACCTTTTACCTCCTGGTATCACTGACCAACATGGCAGCCCATGATCAAAGTAAATTGCTCCACCACTGGTTTTGTTTACATAGTGATTTGTTGGACCACAGACAGTAGCCTGTCACATACTGCAAGTCCCTAAAAAGTGTTGATGCCCAAACAACTAATTATAAAGTGAAAAATATCCCCTCACCATAAAATCACCCTGTAAACAAATCTAGGGATGGTGTCGAACAAGGGTTACTAAACTGCATTTTTGAACTGTTTTTTTTTTTAACATATCTGAAACCACACAAATACTCTTCCCCCAAAAGTTAATACAAGAATGTTCTCTGAAGAGTTGTTGGAAAGAAATCTGTGCAAAGTGTTTTTGCCAGCTCTAAGTGAACTAAACACAGAATTTGAACTATGCATAGTATGCATGATGCCAGGCACTTAGTAAGTTTCAAAAGAAGAAACATCAACTGCACTTGTTTTACTTGAAATACATTCACTTGTTGTCCATTCCTCAGGTTGTAATCTTTGATTTCTCTGGACCTTTAAAATGTAAAAGTACTGCTGTATGATCACTAAGCAGGTGGCATGACGTAGCTTCATCAACGTCACATTTACTGAAGCGACAGTGAGACGTCAGATCACCTCTAGTAAGTTATTTCATGCCTGATTGCCTGTCCACCTAAATATGGCCAGGACTTGGTTTGCAAAGCTTTTATTATTATTACAGAAATAATATCAAAGTGTTTTGATCCACCATGAAATCCCTGCTGACTTGCTGCAGTAGCGATTTCATGTAGTAGGGCGTAGTTTTAATCTTACACCCAGCCACTGTAGCAGTGCATGCATGTCTCAGGACACTCCATGGGTGATCCAATTACCCTCAGCAGAACTGGCACCGCTCCACTAAGTTACATGACTGCTGTCTGATCTTTCCATTCAGCTTTGAATGGAAAGAGATACAAATAGCATTGAAAGTCTACGCAGTCTTTGGAATGGGCACTCAGCTGAATTATGAAGGATTATGGGATAAATAAGTAAGTACACTTGTGTTCTGATGTCATTTTTCTTACTTACTGAAACTCCAACTACATTTTACAGAGTTTGACTGAATTCCTGGCATCCTCCACTTGTATCTGATCTCTTCTCAGTTTGAATAGTGGATAGTGAGGAGCTGTGATACCGGAGAGATGCAGTGCAGTTCAGCACAATGCAGCTAACATATAGGCAATGTGAAATAAAATCCTGCAGCAGTTAATCTACAAAGTCGTGTTAAAAGGTAAGAAATGATCCAGTGCGCTGTGTGAAGCTTTTATTTATAAAATGCTACAATCGGATGCAAGGATCATATAACACAATATACATATTATGAGGTACATACTGTAGGCACATAGGTCTAGTTACAAACAGGACAAATATGGCTGGCACAGTAAGTTAAATCATGTGTGCTGTCCTTTATTGGTTTCATGTAATGTAGAAGAGGTAGGAGGTGACAAATAATTTGCACATTCCTCCACTTTTCCTCCATCCATTATTGTCATCATTGTCACAAATCATCATCATCATCGTTACCACAACAGGCACCCTCAGCATAATCATCAGCACCATCTTTGTATATCATAATGAAGATCAAACTCAGTACAGGCCTGACAGTCGTCATCCATAAGCTGTCTGACACACCTGTTAAAATTGTCAAGTGAAACAATGGTGACAAGATGAAAGACTGAAGTAAGGAAGGTCATTTAAACCAAATTACAATGAAAGATAATGATGTCCCAAAACTGTAAAGTGCGACCCATTTCACATACTCTTTTGATCATGCCAGCGTTTGATCCAATGCATCATAAATCAGACGGTGATCAAAAGAAACTCTTTCATCACAAATCAAACAAAACGCAACAGGATGTGGCAGAGGAATAATCTCAATGTATTAGACCTTTCTGGCTCTCTCATATGTAACACTATTTAGATACCAAAGGAAACACTTGGTAGAGTTATGGAAAGTTGAATGGTTCTTTATTTGTTTTTCTGGACACTTTTACACACATTTCATTATATAGCATATGATTTTGCAAATGGATAGTTAAGTAATTAAATGCCTTAAACAGTATATATTTGGATATAAACTTAATGCATGTCATGTACAAAGCATGTCAAGTTTAAAGCTGCACTAACCTTTTTAACGTCTGAGGCAGTGGATTTAGCTGTAAACACAATATAGACACATTATTAGCTATAAAATAGCGAATGTCTTAGCAAACAATTGCCTATTTACATTTACATCCTGCAGACACAGAGCAACATTTGGAGTTGTGTTTCTGGCCAGTTTGTTTCTGTCAAAATATTGATTGGTGCAGCTTTAAGTGTTACTAAACTAACATTAAAACATGTAAATCTAATATTTCTTTCATTAGATCTTTATGGAAGTGGCCATGTGATTTTGTCATGTAAGACAAAATACACAAACAATTTATGTTCATATAATTTTTTGCTAGAAGAAAATAAATAAATAAATAGAACCATTCTGTTCATTGATTGGTAGCTGCCTGATAAAGATATAATATATTTATGAGGCAAAATAACCAGAATTCAATACAGAGTTACTGAAAATGCTGCTTATTTTGGTAATTAACATAATCTATCAAAGACCTTTTTTAAATATAGCACCCAATTGCAATCTTAAATCCCCAAATATCCTCCCCACTGTTTTGAGCTCATGTTTTGAAAATCAACACAGTTCACAATTGAGTTTCAGTTTGAGTGTCTGGTCACTGTAAAGTGAGCTTTAGAAACTATTGGGCATTACAACAAAATCATCTGTGTCAAAGTTAGATCACAACTGCAAATGTGGGTCAGATTCTCAGAAGAGAACTTGAAGATTGTGAGTATACAAGAGAATATCAGAGTGGAATAAAATTTGTATCATAATCACATAATTTGTCATCATCAAAATAGTGCAAAATGGCTATATTGATGAGGTTATTATTTAGTTAAATAAGTTCAATTATATCAAATTTTTGATGTTATAGCAGCCATGTCACATAAATCTTGCAACAAATGAGGACCCTCAAAGAAATAGGTAAGAAAGGAAATACAATTTACAAAAAAACACAAATACTAAACAATCAACTAAAATAAATACAATACATAAATATAAAAATATATAAAGATGTCTACATTGCTATCCCTACATAAATACTGTGTGTAGTGGTACAGAAAACCACTACACACAGTTGTTTTCTGTTCCAGATGTTCACTCAGATTATTCATTTCAGGATGAAGAGAGAACATCTGATGTGTAAATTAACCAGACAGACAAAACATCCAGCGCTGTCAACTGAAAACTATGAATTTAGTCATTTCTGTACCCCAGTGATAAAAGGAACATAAAACTCTCGAACATTCTGCACCAGACCTGTAATGTTTTAACCTACAATATGTAAATGCAATTTTGTCTAATCTGAGGTGACCTCTGCATATTGCAAAACAGCAATATCAAATTGAAAATCTATGGTATATTGTCTTGGTTATCAGCATCTACTGCTGACTGAGCTGAAAGGAAAAAGAGCAAAACATCATCAAAGAGTTCAGTTGCTGTGCACATATTCTGTATCATGCAAGAAGATAATTAAAGGGAGAACATTCAGACATTTCCCTCTCCAT
Source organism: Maccullochella peelii (assembly GCA_002120245.1). Lineage (NCBI taxonomy): Eukaryota > Metazoa > Chordata > Actinopteri > Centrarchiformes > Percichthyidae > Maccullochella > Maccullochella peelii. The sequence continues at coordinate 48,645 of LKNJ01002685.1, forward strand.
TTCCTGTGGTAAGATCGCCTCCTGGTGGTGTTTTAATGCAAATGTAGCAGCTGCAACAATATAAAATTTTTAAGTATTTTAACCTGATCTGACCATAACACATTCATTCTCAAATCACTGCCCCTTCTCTTGACAGAAAATCACAAAATTCAGAATCCAGAATACATCTCAGCCTTTGACTCTTTTTTTTAGAAAATGAAACCTCAGCTAATTCAGCAGGGCTGCACTAAACATAGCGATGTAGCATTTTATTATTATGCTGCACAAAGTTGGCACACATTGTTAGAACCTTATTGAGGCAAATTAAAAATGCTGTACCAGCATAACATAATAATGGCATGATGTGGCTCCTAATCGACTTATTTATTGAAATAATCTTTCTTATTTTTAAAAAAGCATCTTCAAAAACACTTGTTTTCATTCATATTGTCTGTAAAGAATATAACACTGTACTTTTCTATTTGTTTCTGTCCAGCAGACATGCACTGTATGTGCTTGAGAAAGTTGAAAAGAAAAGCTTGAAAAGCTTGATTAAAACATTTTACACATACAACGCTTGCAGTCAAAACAGACCCTATAAATGAGACTATTTCAGAATCAGTTTTGTCTGTTATGATTTATCAGTACTTGAAGCAGAACAATGTCTTTTCAAACAGCCAACCAATCTAAAATAAACACTCTCAAGCTGAAAATTTGGGGTGGACAAGTAACAAGTTGACCACTGGAGGGCAGTCACATCCAGCTGACTACGAATCAGCCCAGAGGAAATATTTGTCATGAAGGGTTTGCTGGTGACATTTTCTGTCAGCAGGCGTCTTCGCCACCTTGCCCTAAAATTTAATTAGTTCTAGTGAAACTGTGGGATGACATATCGGGCAGAATGACTGTAGGGAGGAGGAGTGAAGGTTTCTGAGACCTGACAAATATTAGCTTTGGTGACAGAATTCTCCTGTCAACTACCTCAGGGTCTGCCAGCAGGACAGTGGGAGGGTGAAGGGAAAAGATACTGCAATACTATAAATCCTTTGTGTTTTATTGCTGTACGAGTGGTAGTGAGATGCAACATAGTTACACACCTGGGAAATATACAGAAGGTAGAAAAAAATGGTGGCATTTCATGAAAAAATGCTTCAAAATTATTTACATATTAACATATTCACAATTACAAAAAAATGTGAGTATGTCAAAGAAAAAAACAACTCAAAATTGATGTCAGCATAAACCAGATAACTGACAAGGAGCAAAATTGAGCACAAGGTGAAACTAACCAACAGAGCTCTGGTTTATCATAAAGAGTTAATTAGTGTACCTCCTTGTATACTCGTAATATTGTAAAGACAAATCTCTATCCCTCTTACATAAGACGTATTAGTGTTGATTCATCCACAGTGCAGCTTCAGTAATAACAACGTCTTCATGGCCAAACTTTCAATATGAATAAAACAGCCTTTTAGCGTAAATGACGTGGATGAAGTGGATGTTTACAGCCCAGTAATAAAAAAGGTCTTTCTGACTGACTTTCTGAAGAAGATTTTTCCAGGATGCATCTGCCCTCATCCTTTTATGAAACATGGCTGGAATCAATAGGTTTGTTCTCTAATGTAAGAATTAATAATCCTGGACAAATATTTATGAAAGTACAGTAAATTAAACAGGAATAAAGAAACTGAAATAAGATAAAAACATTTTTTCTGACTGCTGCCTTTTCTTGACTGTTTTGGTCTGCCTTTTGAAAGTATTCAGAAGGGAATCTGCCCCTGTGTGTGTGTGTGTGTGTGTGTGTGTGTGTGTGTGTATGTGTGTGTGTGTGTGCTATGCAGATCAAACAGTAGTAAAGGGATTGGGTGTCGTGTCTTATCACAGACGTGTCTGTCAAAGCCAGTGGGAGGGATTAGCATGGCTGACACAGGCAGAGAGAGGCAGGTGGGATCATACAACCACACACAGAGACAGACAGACACACACACACACACACATTCACACACACACAAACAGGTGGGTCACTGTGAATGTCACAGACTTGTAAAAGAGCTGCCTCTCCTCCTCTCGTCTGCAGCTGCATGACCATGAACTTGCTGATAATGGTGCACACACACACACACACACACACACACACACACACACACACACACACACACAGACCCTTACCAGATATTCACATATTTCCCCATCCATTACAAAGCAGGATTGTTAACACCACTGAATGGGGGCAGTTCATATATCATAAAGAGTCATCCTCTCATTGAGAAATATGCAACTAGTCTGTACAGCTCTGTCAAGCTGCTTACACTAACATACTCTTATAATTGAGAAGATACGTTTGTGTATGTTTACTTCCCCCCTGAATTGCACGGCTGCATCTCCATGCCACCAAAATGTCATAGAAATGAAATGATGGTGGGAAGTAAGTATATTTTAATTAAGTACTGTTACTCAGGTACAAATGTTAATTATTTCTACTTGTACCTGAGAACTCCAATTTTCTGCTACTTTATGCTTCTCCTCCACTACATTTCAAAGGGAATTATTGTAGTTTTTTACTCCACTACAATCATCAGCTAGAGTTGCAAGTTACTTTGCAGCTAAAGATTTTACAGAAGAAACATATAAAATATGATGCATTGTTACAGATTAAACTATCAGACAGTGTATAAAGTAGTTAAAATTAGCTTCACCTCCACAAGCTACAACATGAATTCTGCCTAAACATTAATGCATCAGTAATAATAACCCAAGTATATACTATATCATTACATTCTTCATAATCAATCTGCATTACTTTTGATACTTGAGTACATTTTATTCTCTGATATTTTTACAGTGTTAATGTACTTTTCCTACTTTTTCTACTTCAGTCATGATGTAAAAACTAGTACATAGCTGGATATATGAACAGTTTGTCAATAAAAAACAAATGATGGATAACAGCGCTGAAGCAGGAGGTGACAAAGCTAATGTGGCCACCCTGTTGTACATGTAACATGTAACGACACAAAAGAAGCATCTGGTGTTAAACAACCCCACCTGCTGCTTCCTATTGAATTATGTAACAAAAGACAAAAGCAGCGATATCAAAACAGGGCTTTAACCCTGTACCAATTCAATCAAACACAGCCAGATGATCAAAGGCTATGATCTCTCTCTCCTCACACACACACACACACACACAGAGTTACGGGTGGATGTAAGTCTTTCCTCTCACATAAATATCAATACCAGCCTGCAGTTCTGTCCTGTACTGTTGGGGCTCACCACTATAATTAGAACAAGAGACGATAAGCATTCAAATGCTTTGATGCTCTTATCTGGAGCAGCCAAAAGGCGGATGGGGACACGCACAGACATAGGCTCCATCTCTCACTCATGCATGCACACACACACACACACACACACACACACACACACACACACGCACACACACTGTGGTATAAAGAAATATCACTCTAAATGTATTATCATTGCATAAGGATGAGGAAGGAACATAGAATCAAACAGACATGCTCATCTGGGAACAATTTTAAAATACTAAAATATTTACTGTACAGTGTCTAGCTGTCTGTGTGTCAGATTATTATCTAATCTATTACTCATTTATGTCAGAATTACAAATATATATATCTTACAATGACATTACATCATAATATGATTGTATGTTATAACTGCAGGTTTTTCTGGTACGAAAACCCTTAAGATCTAGACATAATCTGCTCATTAGCGTACAGTATAGAGTGCCCATTCATGAGAGTTATGTTTTAATATATTAACCTCTGATGGATCCTCTAGTGGTTCCATTTTGACAAACCCATGTTGTGGCCAAGCATTGTGCAAGCCCCCAGAACTTTAGTTTTTAGTCACG
>LKNJ01002685.1:54850-113237 GCA_002120245.1 Maccullochella peelii
CCTGAAGCCACTCCTTTGATATCTTGGCTGTGTGCTTAGGGTCGTTGTCCTGCTGAAACGTGAACCGTTGCCCCAGTCTGTATGTGTAATCACAGATCACCAAGAAGCTGTCAGGGGCAGCAAAGGGGCTGACTTCAGTCAGCAATGAACTGGGTCAGATCCTTATCAGTGTGCTGACTGCACAGGAAGGACCTGGCCTGGATCCCATGGTGGCAGANCAATTACAGCCTCAAGTCTTTTTGAATATGATGCCACAAGCTTGGCACACCTATCTTTGGGCAGTTTCGCCCATTCCTCTTTGCAGCACCTCTCAAGCTCCATCAGGTTGGATGGGAAGCGTCGGTGCACAGCCATTTTCAGATCTCTCCAGAGATGTTCAATCGGATTCAAGTCTGGGCTCTGGCTGGGCCACTCAAGGACATTCACAGAGTTGTCCTGAAGCCACTCCTTTGATATCTTGGCTGTGTGCTTAGGGTCGTTGTCCTGCTGAAACATGAACCGTCGCCCCAGTCTGAGGTCAAGAGCGCTCTGGAGCAGGTTTTCATCCAGGATGTCTCTGTACTTAGCTGCATTCATCTTTCCCTCTATCCTGACTAGTCTCCCAGTTCCTGCCGCTGAAAAACATCCCCACAGCATGATGCTGCCACCACCATGCTTCACTGTAGGGATGGTATTGGCCTGATGATGAGCGGTGCCTGGTTTCCTCCAAACATGACGCCTGGCATTCACGCCAAAGAGTTCAATCTTTGTCTCATCAGACCAGAGAATTTTGTTTCTCATGGTCTGAGAGTCCTTTAGGTGCATTTTGGCAAACTCCAGGCGGGCTGCAATGTGCTTTTTACTAAGGAGTGGCTTCCGTCTGGCCACTCTACCATACAGGCCTGATTGGTGGATTGCTGCAGAGATGGTTGTCCTTCTGGAAGGTTCTCCTCTCTCCACAGAGGAATGCTGTAGCTCTGACAGAGTGACCATCGGGTTCTTGGTCACCTCCCTGACTAGGGCCCTTCTCCCCCGATCGCTCAGTTTAGACGGCCGGCCAGCTCTAGGAAGAGTCCTGGTGGTTCCGAACTTCTTCCATTTACGGATGATGGAGGCCACTGTGCTCATTGGGACCTTCAAGGCAGCAGATATTTTTCTGTACCCATCCCCAGATTTGTGCCTTGACACAATCCTGTCTCGCAGGTCTACAGACAATTCCTTTGACTTCATGCTTGGTTTGTGCTCTGACATGCACTGTCAAGTGTGGGACCTTATATAGACAGGTGTGTGCCTTTCCAAATCATGTCCGATCAACTGAATTTACCACAGGTGGACTCCAATTAAGCTGTAGGAACATCTCAAGGATGATCAGTGGAAACAGGATGGACCTGAGCTCAATTTTGAGCTTCATGGCAAAGGCTGTGAATACTTATGTACATGTGATTTCTTAGTTTTTGTTTTTAATAAAATTGCAATACTCTCTAAGAAACTTTTTTCACTTTGTCATTATGGGGTATTGTGTGTAGAATATGTTGACAGAAATGAATTTATTCAATTTTGGAATAAGGCTGTAACATGACAGAATGTGGAAAACGTGAAGCGCTGTGAATACTTTCCGGATGCACTGTAGATGTTAAGGTTCACACGCAGGTTAAAATCCAATCTGTTTCACAGTTGGGAAGGACTGGAGCGCTGTTTACACAGTAGGGAGATTCCTGCTCCATAGGACCAGAGTGTTGAGGCTTTGATGCTCAATAGGAGCTACTGAAAGAGAGCAGGAGGAGGACAGAGAGAGAGCTGGGTTGGAGAGAGGCAGAGATTGAAGTGATGATGACCTTCTTCGCGTAACCTTCGATTGCTCCTCTTGGAAGGTTTACAAAATATGGGTAACAGATGTTTTATGTTTTTGTCTGTGGGCTTATCATGCCCACAGGGCAGAGGCACCATAATCTGTCCTGGTTTCTGTGACTTTGTGTGTGAATTTAAAATAAAACATCAAGAAACTGTAGATTAATTTAAGTAAATTGCATTGATTTGGATTTTGTTGTACATCAAACATTCATTAAGGACTCGCCACACAAAGCAACAAGTTTGCAAAGTTGCAGCTGCAAACTAGAAAACCATTAGCTCTTCTGTTGTAGACTGTCAAATAAAATACAAAGACAATACTCTTTTATTACTTTTATTTTTAACGGCAACAAAACACAACTGCCCTGTGAGCTTCAATGCAAATAGACCCTTTTCAGCCCCCCTCTAGCCTCTGGCTGTTGTATTTTCTCTGAGCCAGAGATCAGGGAGAGCTCCACAGTTTTGCGGCTGCTGGCCAGCTGGCTGATACATTTCTATCAACTGGTGGCTATCTAACTTCCCCTCCCTCCCACATCCCCCCTTTTTTTTCCTCTCCATCCAATTATCACATCAACACAAAGAGATACCCATTCACATACAAATACTGTGTGCCTGTGAATGTGAATTATATAGGAAAAATCTCTTAGCTGAGGGAAGTATCATTCTTGGGCTGATCAACCAGCCTCCTCTGAAAACCCTATAGTTGTGATAGAAATCAGAACAATGGCTGATTTTTAGTAGAAAGCATGCATGAGTGAATAAAAATAATTATTGAATAATAAATCTTGTGTTTCATTGTTATTTCTAGAGATTAAATTTGTTTTGATTAGGGAGAGATGCATTGCAGATGAACTCATGACAATCTGTGAGAACAAATGTTTGGAGAGAAAGAGATAACATGAGGTAAAACATGGGTCAGGAGCCAAAGTTGTCTCTGGAGGAGACCCCAGGATAGACACACAGAAACCGGGACATTCTTGAGGGACTACATCTCCCAGGTGCCATGGGAATGCTCCAGGAAGAGTTGAAGGAAGATAGTGGGGAAAAGGACTGTGCTGCTCATCTCATCCTGTTGCCAATGTGACCAATAAGCAAAATAAGTGGCATAAAAATTCATACTGTAGTTGGATTGGTAAAATAGATGAAAATCAATCCCCTTGGAAATTACCTACAAAATACAGAGCATAAATCTACACTCAAAAGTTACACTTATAAGCCATCATCAAAGCAAAATGCCGTGTTACCCCAGACAACCTGAAAAATGCTTGAACAAAAACATGCTCTTTACTAAAAGAAAATAATTATTTGGTGGGACTGCTAACAAACTCATAGACATCTAAAATATAACAGTCTACCTGGGGCTAGACACTGCTTTTTTTGTCAAAAGTCACAAGCCAAAAAGTCTGGGAACCACTGGTTTAATCTTTAGAAATGTATTGCAATATACAAGCCAATGATATGCTTTTTAATGTAAAATCTGCATCTGAAAAATAAATGAAGTTGAGTAAAAGGTTGAGTATTTCCCTCTGAAATGTAGTGGAAGAATAAAGAATAACAGGCAAATACTCAAGTAAAGTACAAGTACCTCAGAATTGTACTTAGGTAAATACAGTGCTTGAGAAAATGTATTTAGTTTCTTTCCATCACAATATATTGGGTATATATAGGTTAATTTTGTAAAAAGACTTTTTCACTGTCCAGAAGTCAGATATTACCCAACAGCAGAGGGCAGCATTGCATCCCAAATGTCCCTCTTTCTTGGTCTTTGTGTATTTCTCTTTCTCGCACTCTTAATGCTGGAACACATGACATCAACCCCTACATTCTCCCATGTGAATTACCAGAGTCCTCACCCAGGGGTAAGGAGTCATCCAAGGAAAACAAACCAAAGCAACCAAAAGGCTCTATTACTGGAATGTGGGTTTGTCACACCCACAGTGATCTACCATCTCCTCAACAGGTGCTGAAAATATGTGGAGGACAGTTTTTGTTAGTTTGATTATACTCATAAAGTTTTTAATGTAGCTTTATGGTTTGTTTTTTAACTGGCTGACACCGCAAATATAAACATGAACACTTAAATAATCAAATTTCCGCTAGAATCTCATCTCTTTAAACTCCTGTGTGGTCAAGTATTTGGCCAGCTTAAATGTCCTTTTGCAAGTCACTAAATGCCTGTTAGCTCCTGATATACAGCTTTGTAGACGACCCTGACCTCTGACCCCTCCTGTGCAGCAGGCAAGCAAACAGAGAAGCCCCCAACACCAGCATCAATTTTTAGCATTAAAGGATATTCATATAAAAGACATCACAAATATGTGAACAAATGACATCTGAAACAAGCTACACTCAACAAACTACAGGTGATAATCATTTGCTCCAATCATGTTTGATTTGTTGTTTTTGTGTAGTAGCATCACGTATCACGCGGTAGGCAGCAACTCAGCCTAGCTTAGCAGACAGATCACACGGCTACTGCTAATGTGGATCCTGTTATTGCAAGGGCACCCAGAGGAGCATTTTAGCCCCACAGTGGGCCTCCCTCGCTGGGCTGCTATCGTCCCACATCAGCCCTGCGCTCCTTGATGTGGTTTGGGAGGACATGACGGGGCCGAGCGGGGCCCAAAGTGATCAGTCGCGCAGTAACATCTGAAACCCATTTCCCCACAATTAAAGAGAGAGAGAAACTATCAGGACCAAACATCGCCCGTTTCCACGGCATCGAGTCAAACATTTGCATGTGTGTGTGTGTGTGAGCTGTACCTCCCCGCCACAATCACTCACAGACATACATACACACACACACACACACACACTTCTTGTCCACCCTAAACAGTGACAGACCATTTCCAAATGTGTTTACTTACAAAGAAAACCACTTGCCACCAAAAAAAAGGAGATATTAAGACTGATTCAGACAGACAAATAAATAAGGAGAATATAAAGCAAGGAAAGAGATGATAGGTGATATAGCATCAGAGGGTGCTAGCAGATGGTGTCTGGCTACTTTTTCTTGTCACCTGTGCTGCTAGCATCAAATACAAAGAGAGAAGAGAAGAAGATAGAAAACACTCAGAATATGTACACTGTCTGAGATTCCTCTCCACTATGTGTGTGCGTGTGCGCGTCTGTGTGTACATTAGTAGGCTGTGCGTGTTGAGTTGCTCCGTCTGGATGCTCATCGGACATCAAACACAATAAAGCACCGAGTGGAATGGAGCTGATTGCTATCTCCAAATGTAATCAAACCAATTCAACCCACTAAAACACAGGCACATAGTCTCTCTCTGCCCTCCCTCACCCACACACACACACACACACACACACACACACACACACACACACACACACACACACACACACACATCGCTACACATCCTCTCCTACTCCAAACCCAGAGTAAAGGCCACACTCTTCCACTCCTTTCTCAGTGCCTCCTCCCTGGTTCAGATCATTGGTCATGATGTGCTCTCCATGTCCTTGGCCCAGGATGTACGGCACAGTCACCGAGTGCTGCTCTTTGCTGTGGTATCAGTGGTCGGCCATTTTACAAACATCCTCCAAGAGAACCTGTCAGTGAAGTTTCTATCCAGTCCAGCCAAGAACTGCAGCTTCCCATGACCCTCAGCTTTCATGGGTTAGGTTGACCTACAGTGAACCCAAAGATGACCTTTTGGAACAACTCAGGGTTTTTTGATCAGTTTGTCTGTTATGAATGAGGCATGAACATGATAATATCAGACCATGTAAAAGGCTACTTATCGTGCTCTTTGGGTTTTTTGGGTTAAGTTGCACTGTGTTCTCTGATGGTCTTTGGCTCAGTGGCTCTCCATAATGACCTTTGATATCTGTGAGTGTGTGTGTGTGTGTGTGTGTGTGTGTGTGGATAAAAGAGATGGATAGAGGCAGAGAGTGACAGAAGCAGAATGAGGTAGTGTGTGTGGAGACAGAGATGAGCTTTGGGATAACTTGAACTACTTGATCAGTGAAATATGGATGATACCTGACACCAAATAGGGACTAAATGTAATTTTCTGGTCAGAGAAAAGCTGCCAAAGATCATTTTTGTTTCTGGGACCTTGGACCTATGGTTGTTTCAGGTTTTTTTGTCAGCTTGCCCTGTACGAAAATATCTATGAATAAAATCTCCTTTAGCAAGTATAACTGGCCGGTGTTAGTGTGTGTGTGTGTGTTTGTGTGCGTGCGTGCGCCTGCATGTTCTTGGACAAGTAATATTTTGTTGGCTCTCACATAGTAGTAGACTATTTTAGACAGAACAATCTGTTAAAGCCCACAGCAGCAACTGAACCAGTGAAATGTGAGGAGGTTAAGAGGACAGAGAAGAAAGCGGAGACAGAGACGAACCAGAGATGAAGAAGCAGAGACAGTTGAGAGAGCACAGAAATAAAACCTTGAGAGTGAGAGAGAAGGCACAGACTGAGAGAGTCGAACAGAGGCAGAGCCAAATCATCATTGTTTGATTCCTTGCTAAGACAAGCATGTCCCAAGTATCCAGGAGCGAGCGGTACTTTCACTGGCCTTCTCTGAAAACACCATCACAGGGAGCGGCATTCCTTAACCTTTCACCTTTTGTGACTTGGCAACAGCCAGCTATCATCTCCCATTTGCCAATTTGTGGCTGGGGAAAGTCAAAGCTCTGAAAACAGAGAATCCAAACTAATCTGTTATGGGTTTGGATTATAAGGTTTGCTTGAACTGCTCAATGTATACAGGTCGGACCTTTTGGGGATAATTAAGATATACTATAACCAGGAATACTGCATAACGGTGTCAGTGACACACCCACACATGTATGCACTCCTGCAAACAAATGCATACATGTGCATACAGTATGCTTAAACAAACACAAATGCTCTGACAACACATGAGTATATACATCATATACGGTATCACCAAGTCCAAAGAAAGAAAACATATGTGAAGTTTAATTCTCGGTATGACTGAGTTTCTTAGTTGTTCACTAATTTACACGTTATTGTATGTTTAATAAAATTTGTGCTTTTACACTTCGGTTGTGTTTATGTTGTTGTTATTGCCTTTGGGCAAAGACAGGCTAGCTGTTTTCAGTCTTTATGCTAAGCTAAGCTAACCGGAGCTGGCTGTACCTTCATATGTATCGTACAGACATGATAGTGGTATTGATCTCCTCATCTAACTCTCGGAAAACATACATATAAGAGTATTTCCCAAAATTTAATTCAAGTATTGATAACACAAAAATTGCCAAACTTAGCTTGGATTAGTGAGTTACATGCAGAATTATGTAGATCGAATGCCACCCAACATGAATAAATTAATATTCTGTTTTAGGTCACATACTTACAGTATGTTACATTATCTGGCATATCTGCGTTGTTTTTGATTCAACCCTAGATCAGATACGAATGAAACATTTGCAGATAGGTATAAATTTATTTTCTTTAAGCATGGAGTTCCACCTTTGGTGTTAACCTCGACAGGGGGCCCCTTCTGCAAAGTCATATGAAACAGATTTACCTGGCCAGAGCAGGGAGTGGAGAACTGCCGGGAGAGGGAGGGAGGGAGGGAGGGAGGGAGAAAGGGTGAGAGAAGATCCTCTGAGGGCAGCAGCTCTGGTTTCATCCAACCGCTGATGCTGACTGGCAGCCATGTCAAAAGCTAAGAAGTCAAACGATGCTGATTCTCAAGTTCATCTTTAGGGCACGTCAAAGTAAAGCTTATTATTCATGGTTTTGGAGGGCCAGGAATGTGCAAACACACTAATTCACGTACACAAACACACATATGGAGGCACACACACACACATGTACATATATGTGCAGACACGATTTGCAAAATACATAATATATACCCTTAAGTATTACTTGTGCTTATGATATACATGTGTACAGACGCACGGACACACACACACACACACGCACACACACACACACACACACACACACACACGCACACACACTGCACTTTGTCAAAACATCTCGACTGTCAGTATTTAATGAGCAGTAACTTTCAGGGTTATTATCCACACACATACTAAGGAGTGGATTAAACATAATTACTGCTAAGACGTCTTCATCTGGAGATTATCTCTGTGATGTACAGAGAAAAAGTCAGGCTTAGACCTATGTTAGGACACAGGGCTCATAGGTTACTGATCATAACACGGAAGGATAATCACATGTCCTCATTTTTTTTCTGTATGTAAGGTCTGGCATGTATGACTATTACAGGTCAAAATCTTTGTAATGTTTAAATTGGTTCCATCTTTCCTTTGCAAATTGAGGTTTTTCTTCAACAGATGAATGAATTGCGTGGTCAGTAACCATAAAAAACAAGATATTCTCCATGTGTTTCAGCTTTGCACACTGTAAATATCCATATTCAGACATTAACAAAACAAAAGGCTAAATGTTTGGCTGGTGTTTCTTGACCTAAACCACCGTCACAAACCACTTATTAAACAAAATAATTGGATGATTGAATTTGACTGTTTTGTCTGAGGGCCTATGCATGCTCACATAACCACCAAAGAAACAGTAACACCGAATGTTTCAGTGTGACAGTTTAATTAAATGCTTCTTCTTTAACAAATGTTTGAACTTCAAAGTCCAAAAGACCGACTGACTTCACTTAGAATTGATCAATGCCTAACAGGGCCCAAGACACATCTTGTTTTATTTAATGCCTCAATCCAGCTGTCACACACTCATTCCATATTTCCCTTAAAACAATTTACAGTGACATTTACGTTGTGGCATCCTCAACATAGTGATTAACTTGGTTTATTAAGAACAGACTCAGTCTTCCGGATCCAAGGTATTGCCCAAAGCAAGAATGAAGCTTCCTTTGTGAAGCTCTCCTTTACAAGGTGACTGGCTCTGTTACACAGCAGGGGTGTCCCTTGGTGCCATCCATCTTTTCCTTTGCTTCTTTTGCTCATGAACAACAACACAGGGGCTCAGGGTCAGCAGGAACCTGGCCTTCATTTATGAGGATAAAATAAGCTCTTCATGCAATACATGTTTGCAAATGTAAAAATAAAAAATATCTGTAACAGTGAATAAATATGGAAGAAAATATTTATTCTTTATGATACTGTAGATCATGTTTTATTTTTGGATAGACTTTTCAAGGGTTTGTTTCAGAGGTGTGTTGGTGTGTTCAATGGCCTCAAGAACAATGTAGCCTCAATAAAACTTTGAACTACGAAACAACTATGAAAATAATTTCTTAAAAATATCGTAGTAACATAATAGCATTTTGAAACAATTTTTAAATGGTTTTTTTTCGCCACAGTTTCATGACATGCTTTGAATACTGTAACATGTACAATACATACAGATATATGTGTTATATATATGTTTATTACAATAAGTACCACTATATTTTCTGTATGTGTTCTTGGACTTTTTTTATATACTGTATATACTAGAGTTATACAGGAGAGAAACAGCACACACACACACACACACACACACACACACAAAATCTTTGCAAGATAGAATAAATCACCAACCTTAGGTATTTTTACTTAGGACATGGTGTGTCATGCTGAGATAGTTTTCACCATGACTTTAAGGTGAATTGCTTGTGTCTCAGCATTGCTGCCAGGGCAGCTAGACATGTTCATGATAAAGGAAATGGAATGGGGGAAATGGGAAAGTGGAAAAAGGACTTTGTTTAGCACCCAACATGGTTCAGTCCATCTTCCAATGGCATTAAGTGTACATCAACTGAATTCTGGAGTGAGGCAGAAAGACCGCATGCCCGTAAGCTATTTTTCATGAAGCCATAAACATGCTCCATTGTGTTTTACAACATTGAATTCCATTTTCCCTCTGGTGGGATGTATAACATTGACATTACATCACTCACAGAGACAGCCAGTTCTGGCATCAATAGCATCTCAACATAAAACACACAGATTTTGTGTTATCACAGTTGCCACACTGCCACACTGGTGTTACACTCTCCATAAGGCACTGGGACCAGACTGCCAAGACATTCAGGTCTGTTAGACACCCAGTGGGTGGCGATCAGTCCTTGGATTGAATGGTCCTTGCCTGGGCATGTCTCGGCCTATCCGTGTCCTCAACACTGAGTTGTAATGCTTCTGAATTACCTGTAGAGGGAGCAGTTCCCTATGCTCTTGCACAGTCTCCGCATTTTACCACAGCTGGCTCTAACACCTGCTCCCCACATGTCTTCTTCCACAAGAGGAGAAAATGAGCTCGACTTTCAAACTTTGTGATACTTTTTTCAGCCCCCCATTACTATCCTTAAAACCACTCTCACAAAGGCATCCTTCTTCGTGAACTCCCTTGACCTTTCTCTTCTCACTCTCTGTCTCATGCCATGATTATTTACGCAAGTCTTTATTACACCCAAGCTGCTCTGGAAGCGAAGGTGAAGTGAAGGAACTGAAACATCACCTGGTGTCAGAATGCAAGAGACACAAGGGAACCTCTTCACGCCACTCCATGACGCCACTCACTCTCCCCCATGTGCCTTCTCCACGCTTAATATAGCCCCTTGCACTGAGAATGATGAGGTATTTGTTTTTAATGCCTCTTTCCTACACTTCAGCACCTAAGTACACTGTGGCTGAATTGTGTGTAATTAGTATATTTTTCTTTGGGGTTCAAGAGAAGGAGGGAGTTGCCACACGCAAAATGTTTTATGAGTCACATAATGATTCAGAGAGAAAATTAGTCTTAATTTGAGCAATGGATAAAGTGTTACATGTGGGTTTCTATCAAGCCGGCGAAAGGTAACAATGAAACTTTAACAGCAGTCAGTGAAGCGTCCTGTGATTCTGGGTTGTTGGCGTGTAAATCCTTTGCTCTCAGTGCAATTATTCCCTGTGTGTTTGTAGTAAATCTGCACACATATGGACCTGCCTTTGAAGACGCAGCTACCAATCCCCTAACCCTGTCAGAGAAAGAGAGGGAGGAAAGAGGGAGAAGGACAGCAGGGCAAAGAGAGGGTGGAGAGACCAACACAAGGACAAGAGAGCACTCACTTGTAGCTGATGATGGAAAACTCTGCAATGCTTTCTGTTAAACCCTTTCAGTTAAATGCATTCTTATATTTTAACAGTTGGGAGACAGAACAGGAAAAAAAAAATCAATAAAAGTGAGCTACTGAAAGTGTTTCTACAGATGTTGACGCTTCAGTGTGTTTCTGTTTTTGTTGTATTTTTGGATTTCAGCAGATTTGTAGATATTAAACACAAATAATGGCGTGCAAGATCATATTGATTTTTTCTTTTCTTTTATTTACACTGCCACAAAATGGCACGCAAATAAAGGATAGCCGAAATGGCCAAAATGGAAGGCCAGGTCTTTAATATTTGTCAGGAGAGGGAAGCCACAGGGAGGGTGTTTCCCTCTGGCCCAGGGGCCGGTGCTGTGGTGACCGCTGCCTGCCTGCCGGGGCCGCCTGTTAGCAACGATGTTTGATCCGGGGAGCCCGAGATCCCTGGAAAAGCTGAACTCCATTTGCCTGTGTTGGTTGACTTCTGGAAGCAGAACAGTCAAGTCAGCAGCGGATTGGCCCCGATTCTGTGCAGCTGCTCGGAGAGCAAACACCACGAGAACCGCTCAAGGAACCGCTCGGGGAACCGCCACGGAACCGCGTGGAGAACCTCGACATGTGTCATAGCCACAATTTACAGAGTTGTGTGTTGTGAAACAGATATATGATACCACGACACTTAGCAAAGTTATTTTGGAAATGGTATATAAGTCCTACCAACTACGAGCTTGGATGCAGCAATGTGGAGTTTCTCATTAAAGCATGCTCTCTGCTTTCTGTCACATGCAGTTGCAGTAATTTCAATTTATTTTCTGCACATCACACTGTCATGCCTTAAGGCCTTACCAAACAGTGCAGAAACATGTACTATACCCAGACATGCATGGGTCTGCACTCTGCTAGTCTACCACACTGTAATGGGCAGTCTATTAGCACACACTGGGATGCTATTGCTCACTGAAGAGCAGGACGTAGGCAAATGCTTAACTGAAAATCATGTCGTACTAAGTTACATGTTGAATGTGATTGTTATTTGGTTTCTATCCACTATGGATGACTAATACTCCTCAGTATCAGTCAGTCCCCCTGGTCTGTGGTAATGCAGAGCATATTTTTACAGTATAGAGACGACAGCTGTTATGTAGATCTTTGCCCAAAAACAGTAAAGCTCCATTAGTTATTAAACTGTTTATTCTCTGTTTCTGTGATTTGTGAGTATATACATATGTATATACACTTACAAGACTGGAATGTGTGTGTTGCACTAGTAATTTCTGTTCATTACATTTGTGTTACAAAGGGCTCACCAAGGAAAGCGTGTTTGAGTGTCATTTACCGAGTTAAAACAACTTAAACTTTAAAGAAACAAGTCAATAGTAAGTCAATAATATGGACAATATGTTGGGTTTAAGGGACAAAAAGCAGTCATCCAGGGATTATTACATGGGATGTCATACCCACCTCTGCCACAATGAACACAAGCTGTACTTGAGTCATGCTGTTGCTACATGGGGAAACACAACACAACTAAACAAAAGGCAAAACAATGGAATGAATTAAAAATCTCACCAATGGAAATCAAATCAGTAATGTTGTAAGACATTAGTGCTCTAGTTTCTTTATAGGACCCAGACAGCCTTTTGTTAAACGTATAAAAGACAGAAAAAAAAGAGGCATCTACAGTATGTGGAGAATTAAAAAGAAAAAGGGAACATGCGTTTGTTTTATGTCTGTGAAACTGTACCACCACATATAGCAATGTAGATTTACTGTGATTTATTGTGTAGCATTTAATGTCTGTTTAAACATTCCTAACACTTTCTGTTGTGTGTGCACCAACGGTACAGAAGCAGCGTAATGTAGCATAAATTCTTATAATAAAAACCATCTGAGAAACACATAAACATACAAGGAGAAATCCATATGCATTTAGTGAAAGAGAGATACATTCCCAGGAAGATTGATAGTGATGGCGGTGTACCATTGGAGGTTAGCAGGGCAGCTGTTCCTAGTATCTGGAGCAAATATTCCCAGGCCATCGTCATGACACACAAATACATAATGATCAGTATGGCCACATTGGCCCGTCAAAAATCATATTGTACACACACATACACACACACACACACACACACACGTGCCCATATACACTCGTGCACACACACATACAGAGGGTTCCCAGACATTCTTGGTGATGCGTGGAGCCTCATGCCCCATCACCATGTGTTGAAGTAGTGCAGAGGCAACCACATCAGGGTCTTTTGCCCCACCCTGCTCACCCACAGCACCCAACACACACACACACACACACACATGCCTGTGAGCCTTTTGTAACATAAATGTAACATGAATGAAAGCGCAACACACACAGACAAGACTTTTAACTGTATATATGCAAATACACTCACAAACCACATAAACAAACACAAACAGATGCATGCTCAGGCTGACCAGAGACATATGGAACCATGCAGGGGTTCAAACCAATAATATTTTTTTAACTAAGACATTTTTGCTGGTTGAATCTGGTTGATGTTACTGTGGTTTTGGAAATTTTTGGAAATCTAAAAAAAATGCCGTGGGAAAGGAATGCAGCTAGAATTTGAATCGTCATCAAAGGCAAGCATTAAATACCATTTTTCAAATGTTTAATGTTGTTTGGTGTGTTCTGCAGATGTTTGTGCTACTGTGTTGTAGTTATATTTCTTGACTCAGTGACAGAAGCTCTGTAATGCAGGACTCTCCAGATTTTACATACTTTATTATTATTATTAAATTTTTGTCAAGACCCTAATGTGATTTTCCAATTATTTTATATTCATATCTTACTGAATTCAGTATTTCTTGAATATTAATTAACTCAGTGTAACTATCCATATTTATTACAATACCACAGGGTGTGATTTTATCCTATAGACCTCCCAGGGTCTCCTGACCCACCATTAAATGCCACTAATAATTATCTTCAACAACAAGTATGTGTTTGAAATATTGCTGTGGCATCTATCTTTTATATTGATTTACGTGTATTTGAGCTACACCTGATTTATTTTTTTTCCAATTCGAAAAATTGTATTCTAATA
The DNA here is from genome assembly GCA_002120245.1 of Maccullochella peelii. Lineage (NCBI taxonomy): Eukaryota > Metazoa > Chordata > Actinopteri > Centrarchiformes > Percichthyidae > Maccullochella > Maccullochella peelii. The sequence goes on from LKNJ01002685.1 coordinate 68,797, forward strand.
CTCCCTGGTACCTTAGACCAACATTTCTTTCAAAAAAGATTTACTCTCTACAAGTGAGTCCAAACATCTTCATCTTCAAATTCAAAGCTCTGAAGCCTTGCATCCACCTCAGATTCCCAGGCCCTGAACTCATTTTGTGAAGAGTGATGGTGACCCTCTTTGACCGTGTAGAGGACCTGCAGGGGTCATACCTATTAGAATGGTTATAAACTCTTTCTGGTATTCTTTCTGTCTGTAATTAAAGCAATAAATTACCTGCTGATGGTGGCTGGGTGTTAATGGTTGCTTTATGGAGCCTATAACATGCAGGCACTGCCTTTGAGCAGATGTAGATGTCTTATGGTTTTCATACATCATGAAATGATTTTAGACATAATGTATTTTGAAATATGTAGTAGTGTCCAGCCCACGTGGTCTTCAAATAAACTATGTGGATGAATATGCAAATGTTAAGATTTTTTTTTTTTACTTAAACTCTTTAAGACATAATGATTATTATTTTCTGATTTCTGATTCTACTTTATTACACAGTGTGTAGCGCAGAGTGCAGGAAGGATTGAAGAGAAAAAGGGAAAAAATAATGAGCTGAACTGAAACCCAATATAGCAATAAAAAGTGGTTGGTAATGTTTATAATAACTAATTTTATAATTGTTTTATTGTGAATGATTAAAATATCTTCTAAATATTTTTTTAGACATTATAATATTTAACATAAACACATAAAGCAGACATTCTTCAAAATAGTGTTATTTTGCATCTCTTTATGTATAGCAGTGCTATTTAAACTGTCTAATTAGTATGTATGTGTGTATGTGTTGTATGTAGTAGTAATTGTTAAGTTGTGATTATTACACGTTCCTAAATATATTGAGGTATCTGTCTCTGTTAGCTGGCAGTACTCCAGGAACAAAACCACACTACACTGATGGTAGCTAAATGTTGCGCCAGTGTGGAGTGAAGTAACCGTTTGACTTAATGGAAATATTGACCAAGTTGTCAACGTCTCACCCCTCGGTCTGGACTTCTAGTCCGCTCGATAAAACCTTCCCATGATACCACATGTGCACATATACACATATACACACACATAGCCATGATCACATTTTCATCAGCGTCTCTGTCTTGTATGGTTGCTATGGCAATGAATGGCCCTGATTTCAACCGTAACCAACCCTCAGAGAGGTCCAAGACCAAAAAAACATCATGATAACCAGTGACTGTATATTTCAGAGACAGTCAGCTTTGTTCTTCTTTCCAGTGCAGTGATTTAAAGTTCAAAATAACACGAGAAAATGAGAAAAGATGGAAATTACGCTAGAGGGCTGGCTCACGGCTGGTATGTTTTACTCCAAGTTAGTGCAAAATTTGTTTCTCAATAGAAGGCCTAAATGAGATGTCATGGCTCTCTCAGTCCCACAGTGTTAAAATAAGTTGTGAAATGAGCATTGAATCTGAAACAGAAAATATTATTATGTTCCTCTTCCATGAAGGGATTATATGTCTACATTATGAATTGGACAGGCCATTTTCAACTCTTCATTATGTGTGAAGGCTCCATTTAGGCAGTCAAAACAACTTTGGTTAAAGATATGATTACGGTTAGGAACCTTAGACCACTTAAACAATTTGGTCAAGGTTAGCATTAGCGTCAGCAGAAATCTCTGAGGAAAACAGCAACTTGACTCACAAGAAAGTTGTGGAAGCTTAAGGCCGATTAAAACACCAATCCACTGTGATTTTACAGCCTTACTTTTTACTTTGCTTTTTTGATGTCAAACTGTGATTTTTGTTAAGGTGTCCAAATTTTTTTTTCTGATTGATAAACTTTTTTGTGTTTTGAACAATTTCAAGACATTGTACTCACTTCATGAAATATAAGCAGTTATCTGCAGGGAAACTGTAGCTCCAATGAGAAGTCTGAATTGGCCGAAATGAAAATTAATTCATACAAATTCAGCAATAGTACAATCGAAGGATCATTTCCCTTTAAGGCTATCTTCTGGACAACGTGATGTAGTGCCATGGGTTCATTCTGTTTGGTCAACAGATGATGAAAGCCTAATAATGATGCTTATCTCAATCAGAAGTTCTAAGTCAATTTGTCACATCTATGTGTGCATTTGGAAAAGCAAGTAAAAAAGTTCCTGTGAGAAAAGACTTTAAAGAGATCCTCCCCTCCATCACGATCATCTGGATACAATTGTGTCATTACAGGCGACTCCTGTCTGCGAGTGAGGGGCTGTTAAATACCCTGATGATAAGGCTTCAAAATGAACTTTTATTTTCTCAATCCATTCCTTGCTTGACTCCCTCTCTCTCCTCTGTATCCAGTCTCAGGAGCCACACAAGAAGCTTGTTAATGAAGAAAATAAGGTTGCTCCCGCCGAGGCAAGTGGGACCTCATTTGGCCTTTGACCCCACTTTGTGACTGGCTCAAGTACGGTGACTCAACACAGACACACACAAACACTTACCGTAACTCAAGGCTCTTGTTCCCGTAACATTTTCTAATAAGTGAGACAGCTTGCAACTGTGTATAACTGCTGGAAGTGCTGGATGTCACAGAGCAGCTGCAGGAGGTTTACTGGAAAGACTAATGAAAAAGCAAGTTGGGTTTGTGTAAAATCACCCGGTTTCAAATATCTATCTATCAAGAACACTTTATGATAACACAGCATGATCTTTCCTAGAGTGCAGCTTTTGAAAATAGTTTATAGTACACCAGCCTCTCTGTACCAAAATGCCTGTAATTTTCCCCGTAGTGAAAAGAGAGAGGGTGTTATCTATTCTTACTAGATTGGTAATCTTAGCAGAGAAAATGACTCAATTAACATAACTATAGAGATATTCTCATTTTCCTCCAGCATGTTATGACTTTGTGCTTAAAGTGTTGATTTCATGCAAATGAGTGCGACCATGTGGGCGCACATGTGTTTGTGAGTGCATGTGTGTAAGTCTGGATCATTTAACAAATAATTTTCTCTTGATCCTCAAAAGTGACAACCTCTCATTCACCTGATCTGGGAGTTGGCCTCACCCTATTATTTAGCTACAGCAAATAGCCTCCCCCCTAAAAGCGGGTCAGTACTAACTTCTTCATCTAATGGCTCCCAAGTCATTACTTAGTCTGCCCCTAGAATCAAAGACTTCACCCCACATGTAGAGCAATTTTTGGGCATTTTAGACATCTTAACGGTCAGAAAGATTTATACTGGCAACACAATATAAATATAGTTGATTTTATAGAGAAAAAAGTAATCATTGGTCAGTCAATAAAGTTGCGTAAATAAAGCAGATGAGCAGTGACTTGAAGACTTGTTTTTCACAAGGTTTTCTTAAGTTTTTCAATCTGGCACCTATATTTGGGAAATACAGTCTCATCTTGGGACACAGGGTTATTGAATCATACAGTTCATGTGGTGACCCACCAGACACAAGCCTGTGACTCATTTTGGATCTTGGGTAATGGCTTAACATCCAGCGGGCTAGGTGGTTGTTTTTTGTCTTTATTTTTAATCAACAGTATTTAAAGTGTTGTGTGATTGAAATGTATGTAGCTTTATGCAACAGACCTATTTGACCTACTTATTTAGATGATTGTAGGGTTCTGGATGAAATAGCCCGATGGATTAATTGAGCCTTGTAAGTAAGCTATTAACGTCATTAACTCATGATGTATCAGACCTTTGTCATAGCTAAGCTGGCTGGGCTATAGTTGTAGTTGAATATTAGCCCTTTATTTTTGCATTTGTGTCATTTGTTATTAATTTGAGAGCACAATTTACTAATTTGTGTGCACAGGGTAAAAATACTACTGACACCTGCAGGCCTGCAGGCTTCGTAAAACAGCCATGTGAACATAACATGAAAAAAAAAGTTTTTCTTCTTTAGTTCTCCTTCCTTCCCCTCCCCAGTAGCTCCTACTGCTACTGATTAACAACATCCTGATGCGTGTGTGTGTGTGTGGATGGGTGTATGTGTGATCAGTTCTGGTGTGGGATGACAAGATGACTGCTTTGATCTCACCATCACCTCCCATAAACAGACACAGCTGGCCGTGGTGTGTGTACTGTATGTGTGTGATGTATTGTACATGCTCCACTTGAATGAAATGTGAATGGAAGTCTAATACATGGCGTGGACATGTGCGAGAGTTTTTTTTAGGAAAGAGGTTGCTCATCCCATTGACCCTTTACAATGTCGCGTTTTTCAAATGCTGGAACCGAAATTGGGGTCAGGTAACAAATGTGTGATTCAAAACGACCTTTTCAAAACATTATGGCGCACTGATCCTTCAATTCATTCATTTCATAAACCACAAAAGCCTCAAAACAAAGCACATTTCAAGCAACTCATTATTCATTTCATCAAGGAATTGGCACTAGAGATATTACCAAAAAAAAAAGAACAAAAAAAGTACAAAAGGCTTAATTTGCCTATGACCAGTGAGCTGTTTTGTTAGTCTTATCAAACGTTGTCATAGTTCTGTAATGGCCAGCTGTTTGCCCCAGTGATTCAGCTTTTACAAATCTACAAATTGTTCTACCACTGATCTTACTGTAAGCAGATACAAAGGTCTTTGTTGCATTGCAAATGCTGTCCTCAATGCTGCATTATGCTGTTGGACTGTGGAATACACAGAACATGACAGAGCAGCACATACACACTGGTGCTCATGGGGTTTAATACTATACATGTGGACTTGCTTTTATGCTTTAATACTGTGTATTAAAACATTTATTCAGTCCCTATAAAATTAATGGATTTTATCTTGAAGCGTCTTGAGTCTTAAATTCTGCTGAACATGACAAGTACATTAAACTGTACCCAATGATACAGTAATGCCCCATTTACATTTGTCACTTCAAGTGTCTCATATCTGGATAAAATGTACTTGCGATTTACTATGTTGCGATGTTAGTGGTAACGCACCTGAAGCTGTTTGGTAACTTCTAAAAAATCTGCAAGAAAAATTACTGGTGTACTTTAGCAGTTTAGTTACAACCATGAATGTATAGGAGAACTGGATATCGCGTTCCCCACCCCATTCATTCCTATGAATGTTGCTCACTGAGCACATACACCGAAAAAGCCTCTGCTGACTTCCTCATGCTAACACATGGATCACTCGTGGATACGAGTGAGACAAACGTTTTCTTCACAGGCTCTCACTAGCGCTGCTCCCACAGTAAATTGTCATATATACTGTAGAAAAGAGAAGAGAAGTTTAATAACAATATTACTATATTTCACTTTTTGAAAGTCTATAGTGCTACAAACCAGTGAGCAGTTCCCACAGTTCAGCCGTAATGAGAATTTTAGGCCTCTGTTAAAAACCTTTTGGGGCCACTGCCAACCCATGGCGATGTAGAACATATGACAGATATTACCCGGTTTTCTTTATATAGATCTATCCCTGCCTAGCCCTGCCCAAAGCTTTCCTCATTGCCCCAAACCTGACAAGCAAAAAAGAGGGAGGCAGAGAGAGAGAGAGAAATGTATTAGAAGATGGAGCAATTAATAAACGAAATGTTTCTGAGAATGACACAGTCGCTAAAGACAGCAAGCGGGAAGATAAGTGAAGGAGAGATCAGAGAAGAGGAGAGAGATGGACAGAGTGAGTCTGGATCTGAGCTCTATAGAGGAGGAAACCACAGAGAAAACCTCTGTGGCCAAAGCATCCATCATCCTCATGTTACTGCGATGGGAAGAGATTGCTGACCTCACCAGCAGATGTGCAGCCTGCTAGCTGGGCTGGGCTGGCCAGGGTTGGGCAGGGAAGAGTTGGACTGATGAATTTACATGGATATTCCCATCCAAGTTCTTCAATGGTCATTTAGTTAGCATGCTTATAATTGGATGGTCATCTTACTAGAACACTTGTGATTTAATGGTCATTTAGCCTGTATATATATAACTGAACGGTCAGTGTGTTTGAATCTGGAATGTGTAACCCAGTAAGTTAGGCTTCTTTTCACGGTAAGGCCTAGCTGGGATGACTTTAATCTTTCCCGGTGTCAGTCACACTAATTTAGTCCGAACGGTAAATCCAGCTGGTTGGTGAATAATTTCAGATACAAGTAGCTGGTCCGTTGAGCCAATGCTATCTCCTTAAAAATATGTTCATGTACAACTAATTTGCATTAGCAAACACTCTACATAGGAAGTGTAATACTGCCTGCATGCATTTCATATCAACATAAGACAGACATTTCTATTGAACATATCAGCAAATCGTTCACTGTCGACATATTTGTTTTTCCTGCAATATCCACTTCTGGCAACTAATGTATTCATGGTTATGTTTAGTTAAACATAACATTTATGTTAACATTTTAAATTTTACTCAAATGAGGTGGAAATTTGCCTGGAAACGCCGTAGTGATTTGCTGAAAAACCGACAAAGAAAAAGTGATGTAGTGGTGGGACAGTAGGTTTAGTGTTTACCTGCAGTGGATGAATGTATGTGGAGGAAAATATCTTTGTTGGGATCCCTCTTTTCTATGTCCCTGGCCTCCAGGATTACAGATACAAACAAAAACAAAAGTGCTACTTTGAAGAAACCTGGAAGAAACCTGGAAGAAACCTCAGGAAGAACAACAGAGGAGGAATCCCTTTCCCTGGATGAACAGTAAAATTACTGTATGGACAATCAGAATGACAAAATAATAGATAGATTGTAAACATATATGAAGAATGGATCTGGGAGGACGTCGAGCAACTTCAGGTGTCGCCAAACAGATAAGACCTGACCCACACAACCTCCTCTCCACCACGGAAACCTGGAAGAGGACAGACTACACAAACACACAAGAGGCCAAACTCAAGCACTCAAATCATTCACACAGATAGGAGAAAAGAAACAAACACACAGAGGAAGAGAGAGAGAAAGAGAGAGAAGTGGCTGAATCTCCTGGAGGATGGAACATCTGGAATGAGGCACTGACAGGCAGGGGGAGTGTCAAAGTGCTTTGCTTTGTACTGCATATTTCTATGTGACAACTGTTCATGATTGAATACCACTGGCCTAGATCAACATGTATTTGCTCTGTGCTAGAGGATGCAAGGCTGATTTACAACATGGCGTACGCCATCACAAAAGCCTGCATCAGCACATCAGCGCAGATCAGCTTCTCTTGAGAGACAAAATTAACACTTGGCCCCTAACGGCCCAGTGTTCATGAAGACTTGGTCCCATATCGGTGTGCTGATATCATTACACCTGAAAATGATAAAAATCTTTCATCTGTTTCAGCTATGTCAATATTGTCGGATCTGGATTGAGCTCTCCAGGATTTTCAGCATCTATAACGCTGTACACTGCTTTAGCAACAGTCTACTGAAATAACTGATCTGTGTATAACATTGAGTTATAACTCTTGAATATGACAGTTTGGCTCAGTAACTATCTTGTAACAGGTGAAAATAATGTAGTAACGATAATGGTTGCGCTGTAGTCTTTTACATACAGATGTGTACGTGTTGCAGCTGCATTATGTGCTACACTTGATTGTCACCTACTGTATTACTACTGTATTTTATTTTGGCTTTCAGCTTGGCAACTCTGACTTGAATATTTTTTGACATGTCAGTTTCTGTTGATATCCCAGCCAGATCTTGCAGTATATGATAGCTAGAATGAGCAATAAGACCATAATTTTAAAATTAAAAAAGAAAATTTCTATATAATGAGTTCACTCATTTTCATGTCTAAGCAATTGCCTATTCATTTCTACTATGGAATTCAACATTTGTCTACGTTAAAGATACATAGATGCAATTAAAGGCATCTACCACATTGCCTCTGTCTGCCAAATACATTTCACATTAGGAAATATTGCAGACAGATATTTTCAGGTCAAATTTTGGTCACATTTTAAACCGCATATTAGAATGATTTGATTTTCAATTTATTTTCCAAATTTTTCTCCCTCTCCATGCTTCTGCACTTTTCCTTCAATGTCATCCTCTTCTTCTCATCTGCTGTCCTTTCCCACCTTGCTTACTTACACTATCGTTATTACTTTCCCCCCCTTTTATTCTTTCTCTCCTTATTTCTTTAAGCCACCTTGCACTATCTCCCCACTGCTTTTACATCCCTTTATCTCCCCCCATCTCTTGATCCCACCACGCTCTCTCACTTCTCTACTGGAAAGTCCCCTGAGTTTAGCAGTGGCACCAGGAGCTGCATAACAGTGTTTGGGTCACACTGGTGAGGGGGAAGGCACGCCACTGGCAGCTGGCCTACCACATTAGAGGACTTTGGTGTATATATGTGTGTATGTGCATGTGTGTGTGTGCTTGCATGTGTGTGAGTGCATGCATGTGTGTACAATAATAAGAGCCCTGCTGCCTGTCAGCCACAAGGCAGCAGCTGCTGAGGCCCACAGATTAGAGGCTTGCACTGCACTGGATGCCCTCAGTGAGTGGTTAGATGGATGGATGGATGACTGAATGCATGGATGGATGGATGGATGAATGGATGGTGGCGGGAGGTTGGGAACTGATCGTTCACTAAGACACCTGCCAAACTTTGCATTCTAGCACGGCACGTATGCAGTGATAATGGTGGAACATTTACCACTCAACCTGTAAAAGTGCAAGAAATATGCATTGGGTGGGTACATAGATGATGTCATGCTAATAACTCAGTCCCTTTTAATGATGCACAAAAAAAAAGTTGATGAAACTGTATAAAACATGGGAATAAATGAGCAGCATTGCTTTGTATTGCAGGATAAAGCTAGTCAGCTCAAGTTTTGTAGAAATAAAGTTTTGTAAAGTAATGACAACCTCATTCTCTTTCCTTTCCCCTCTCTCTTTTGGCTTCTCGTTTTTGTTTTATGACTGCCATGAACTGTACTGTCAAGGTGTGTCATTACTGTTCATATGTTCACTGAAACGCAATAATTATAGTCCATCACTGACTTTTAAAAGTGTCACTAACGACAGTAAAGAAAAACAACAGTATTGGTAATTTGTTCAAATGCTTCCAATATCTGTGTTTTCCTGACAAGCGTCCTCTTGCAGTCAGAAACCTCTTAGAAAGGAGGTTGGGGTGCATAGCTGTATTGACAGTCTTATGTATACTATAACGAACAATCTGATATCGCCGTGTTGGTGTTGTTCCTACAACATCATAATTTTGCTCCAGGATGATCATTGCAAGTGATCAGTCACGTTCTTGTGATGTCATAGCTTTGCGACTTGGGGAAAAAGACTGGAAAAATACTAAAGCGCGCCTTCTTGCTCACATGCATGCAGTGGGGAACAGATGGTAAGCATTAAAAATACTTTATTTAATAATATGATAGTGCATTTGAATTCCAGTACATTTGCATCATATGGACCAGCGAAATAGTTTAGCTAGCTATTATTAGCTAAATGTAACTTACTCCTGTTGGTTGACTAGTCAGCTAACAGTTAACATTTATATTCATGTCCTAATGAGAGCTGTGCGGCCAAGTGGTGCTCTCCACAATACCTGTAATTGTCACCAATTTACCAACATAAATACAAAATGATAAATGTTCAGGTTTAATAACCAGTGGCCATGTTGACATTAGTTCTATGCAAACCTACATAAGTTAGCCTAATGGTTGTGGGTTGGAATGAAAATAATTACAGTAAATATAATTATTTAATATAACATATCATTTTCCTCCAACTCGACTCTAAAAGGGAATTAAAACCTAATTGTTTGCTTCTTTTGACTAAAACCAAAACAAAGAAAATAGATAATGAAAATGACACTTTAATGCATCATTTTCTGTCACCTACTGGCAAGTGCAAGATTAGATTACTGGAAACAGAATGTTAAACTAACACAACCAAACTCTACATGTTAACATGTTATTGTGTGTTTGCTTGACCCTTTTTTCTCTCTTTTTTGCCAACAACTTTACCAATATTGGGTTATCAAAATGGCAAAATTTAATCAGTTCAATATTTCAACCTAAGATAATTGCTTCTTAAAGTTCTCTTAAGTTAATTGTATAGCTATGAATGTACATTACTTAGTCAAAGAAAATGCTCAACTCAGTTGACTCCCTGCTGTTTTTAAGGCTACTTGCAGTTTTTTTGTCCAATCCGCCTGTTCCATGAAATAAATTAAAAAACAGGGCTGGTCTTCTTCAATATATTCTGTTTATTCCTCCATACATTTTCAGCTACACTGCCTTCACCAGACTGGAACTGGAAGTGGGAAATGGATGGATTTCTCTGGAAATAAAATCTTAATTGTTCTTTCCATCTGACAGCACCAAAGAAATAACATAGCTTCTTCTTGGTTGTTATGCTATCTGTACTTCAGCTTGATACAAAGACCCATTCTGTTCCACTTCTACAAAAGCACCTAAACAAGGTGTAATTACTGCTCACCGAATTACAGCCAAATAACTAAACCATCCCACAGAAATTCAATAAAATAATTATTTTTAACATGCCGGTATAATGACATTAGAGCTCCTCAGATCCCCCAGGTCAAAAATTAGTTTAGGTATAAATGAAAATCCACCCTGAATTGTAATTCTTTATCACCGTCTTTATCTCAGACAGAGCAATACATTTGAAATGTATAAAGTCTAATCTGCCTTTGTTGGTGATAAAATACTGTAACTAGAAACAAATGATTACAATGTTAATGAATAGGAAACAGGCTTAGTAGCTCATTTGATGTTTGAGCTTTTCTACACAAATGTAATCTTTTTTTGGTTTAGTGCTAAATATTGAGATAACATGGCTCAACGCAAGTAAAGTCATCACCATAAACAAGGCATAACCATCCACAAAGACCCTTTCTCACTCATGTTCCTTTAATGACATAGTACAGCAGAGTCTTGCGTAAACTTTAACAGACCAAATACCTGTAGTTAAAAGTTGCTCCTTTGGCTTACTGTTATTGTTGATGACTAAAAGGCTTATTCTTTCTACCCAACAGTTAAAACTTTAATTGGATTACAATTATTTAGACTAGCTGACATCAAGAGGACTCTACCAGCACCAGAAGTCATCACACATCAGCTGCTCCTCCGCAATGGCGTTTTTCATGTATTTAAACTGAATTCAATTCGGGTCCCAGCTGCACAAGGGCTACTATAAAAGAGTAGGTGTCTGCCATATATCCCACCTGTGCATAATATCTGTTTTAGGGTGGAATTCCCCTTTAGGCGGGCACTATCAGTCATGTGCCAGTGAGGTATCCCCCCTGATCCTCTGTTGTGGTTTCTCTGGGTGAGATGAAGGCTATTGCTGTGACACTGGGAGGTAGGCGAACTCTTAAATGCTCCCTCTCTGTGTCTGATCTCTTTGTTCCCTACACACTGGCACGCGCGTACATGAATGGGAATACACAAACACCAATGAATAAATGCAAGTACCTGCAAGCACACACACACTCACGCACACACACGCCATTTGTTGATCCATGTAAGAGTATACTCTTTATGTCATAACCCCAATAAAAGTGCAGCCCTCCAGATGTCTGGTGTGTGTATCATTGTATTGAGCAGATCACGTAAGATGAATGCCCACTCGCTACATCAGACAGAATTCTCAATTCCCTCACCCACCCACACACACACCCACACACACATCCAGCCAGAAGGTGTGATCATGTCAGTGGTAGAGAGGTGGTGAGATACCAGCAGTGGCTGCCTCATATAAAAAGGAATGCTGTTCATAAGACATCTGGTGCAGGTAACATGGTCAAATACTATGTCATCATGTTCAGGTGCTGGTGACGAAGAAGGGGGATGTTTGGTACACCTCATGTTTCATGCTCATCACACAATGACATAAATTGTCTCATTCTCTTTGACATACAAGCACACACATTAAATTCTGTTATTTTACACGTGACATTTCAGTAATACAATGACAACAAATAATGTAAATGCATTATAAGGCATCCAAAAGAATTGAAGGACATATTCATCTGAGACTTGGCTGCCACATGGATTACTTAGAGATCGCAAACATTATTCCACACATATAAATAAATAAAGTTTGACTTGACTTGACATCTTGGAATAATGGTCAGTGTGGTGAGTAATATTTTGTGCTCATCATATGTGATAAGATTGTGATGTAAGCTCAAAGCACGTCTGTGCATACTGTAAGTACAGCCTCACAGAGCTGGCTGTAGACTCTTCTGTTGGTAAATAATAACCCCTGTAGCTATAATGGCATTTAAAGTGAGCAATCACTCTCCAAGGCCACAGAACGTTTGTTTCTTAACAAATTTTCAGAGTTCAAAAATGCATTTTCGAAAAAACCCCATCATTTTTGGGTGGGAATGAGGTCGGTTTAGTGTGTATGGAAGGCCAATAGAGAGAGAAAAAAAAGCCTTTTCATATGTATCCCCCTTTGTGTGGACATTAATGACCACCCTAATCATGACAAAGACTTTGCATCTGGAAGTCTCTGCCTACTTGTGGCTTAGGTCTCATCCACTGGGAGGTCCCTGGTCTGCAGAAAGACATAATTGGAAAAGATTGTATATGTGTGTACATGGGCATACTCTATACAGTACATGTGCACTCACACACCCGCCTTCAGCATGGGGCAGGTTTGAACACTGAGGTAGCAGTGAAACCTTGGCACTCCCCGTCTGACAAGTTCAAATCTGTCCTCATCACTGATTCTCCACTTAATCTGCACCTGATCACCTCTGTCACATCAAAAAGAGAAGCGAGGAGTGGCATTCTGTGTGTCCTAATATAGTTTGCTTCTATGATTTAATGCAAGAGATAAATAAAGCACCTTTGAGTTAAACTGGAAGAGCAAAGAACAACATCTGCAGGTTTAAGTGGTGGTGGTGGTGGGGGTGTCGGTGTGGTGGTGACATGAAACAGGAGTTGTGAGCTCGTGTCACACCTGTATGAAAGAAGTTTTAAGCAAAGTTTTAAGCTACATCCCTTACACTCTTCCCTTTAGTTGGAATGCACTGTATATGCTGTATGTATGCAAAATAGTGAGGAACTGTGTGTGTGTGTATGTGTGTGTGTGTGTGTGTGTGTGTTTTTCAGAGGTAGCAGTTAGAGGTATAGACATTGTAGCCAACAGATCATGTCTGTATTGTCTGGCAAAAGCAAGTGATAGTAAAACAAAATAAAACAAAATAAATAGCAAAAAGTGATTGAGATGCACTTGTGCACCCAGACATCAGTGATTGACTGCATATCTCAGTCTCAGATGTGGAAAGGATAAGTGCACTACAGTATATACATATAGTTCTGTATAAGTAGAACGTTGTACCACAGTCTGCAGTGCAGACAGGGTTGCCCTGCAGGATCATGGGAGAGAAAAAGGAGGAATGGACTGGAGGGATCGGAGGAGGGAAGAATGTGAGGAATGAAGGGGGAGCTCAGCCTGGCAGGTCTGTGCAGAGAAAGCATGCGCAGTGAACTCTATGTACGGTACTAGAAATGACCTAAGGACACATCTTTGCCTCTGCCTCTGCACAAAGAACTTGCTACTGATTAACCTACATCTAATCAACTCTTCAATCAAGCCCATTCTTTGACACTGTCTCCAACCGTAGCTTTCTGATTTTAATTGTCAAAGAATAAGGCAAGTAGAGTATATGTCTGTCTAAAAAGCACTAAATTAATTTAAGAAAGACCAATTTATAATGTATTGGAAGAAAAGTGTTGAAAAGCAGTAGGTGCACTATTTGGTCTCAAGCCCAATCATTACAGTACATTACAGAGTGTGAGCAGCAAGGTAGCAGAGCAGCAGCAGCAGCTTCATTGCTCCGTCTGTATCTACATAGGATGCCTCCACAGTCTTGAGTGTAGGTCACCCGCGTTTTGGCAGCACTCAGAGCACTGTAATGGGTAACCGGTTGCATTTATACGTGTATAGAGCGTGATACAAGCCGTGATGCAAGCCGTTATGCAGCCTGTGGAGACAGCTGTACTGATTAAAATAGAAGCGTATCTGTTCCAACTGAAAAACGCAACAGTCGGTACTCAATAAATTATCAGTTAACAAGCTTCATAGCCTGATCACTAACTAACACAGTTTATTCAATCTGCTTTCAGGGAAACTGTACTTACTAAAGTGGTGAATGATCTTCTGCTTACTATGGATTGGGATTCCACCTTAGTTGCAGCTTTTGACACCTTTGATCACTGTACAATCCTAGACTGACTGGAAAATTAATTTGACATCTCTGGTCTTGCCCTTGCTTGGTTAAAGTCCTACCTATCTGAAAGAACACAGTGTACTAGACAATATTTTCTGATGTGTAATATGGAGTACCTCAGGGCTTTGTTCTTGGCCCTTTTCTCTTTTTATATTTCAGCTCTTGGCCAAATTATACGCAGTCATGGAATTAATTTCCACTGCTACACTGATGATACTCTATGTTCTTGTAAGGGCCAATGATCATTTCCAAATTATTAAATCAGATGCCTGCTTGGTCTTTATTCAAAAGATGTATTTATATCATTGACTCCTGTCTAAAAAGTATGCCTCTTTTGTGGAGTATTAAAGTGGATGGTGCCACACAGCTAATAATGTTTCATTAACAAGTTTACTCACTATGTCCACAGTGATTGGTTGGTCTGTGTATTGACTGTAAGTTATTCATTCTGTAAATATCCAGGAGCAGGAAGCATAAATTAAATACTGTTGATAGACAGATGGAAACCATTCAGTACTGATGCCATGATATTTCTTGACATCAACTTGGCAGTTATCTGATGGAGACTTTATGAACTGTCAAATATGACACTGATAAAGCGTAAGATAGTGACACTGCAAAACCAAAAAATTCCAGCAGGCAAATAGTAGAGAGCTGTGAGCCTGGATCTCCAGTGTTACTGGATTGTTCGATTTGTTAGGGAAGTGAGTGCATAGCTCCACAACTATCAAAACACCCTCTTGGTGGAGCTGATACTGCTTATTATCATTGTCTTTTTCCAAAACACTGACACAACTAGGAGCGTTACAGGAGCAGCCAACTGATTGTGATTATATCTTAGTGGCAAAGGAATCCTCCTGGCTACCTTCTCATTGACTGAAGAGCTGGTTTTAATGCTATAAAGCTTGGAGAATTGGGGGAGACCAAACACATAACATACCATATAGTATGTTATAATTACTAATATAGTAAAAATTGACCTGCCAAGTAATTGTTAATAGTTTTTTTGAATACAGCACCTGACATTTACCGACTATGAAGATAAGGAGAAAAATTGTAGTTTCTTTTAAGTCCTCATCAAGGCCATGTATACAGCTGAGAACAGTTTTGGTAATGACCATGATTGAGGCCGAGGCCATGAAGCTGACGATAACAATTTTGACCTTCATTGCAAGGGATAACTGGAATTCCTCTGCTTTGTTGAATCTCCAGCAAAACTGCACCATAATGTCTGTATGGCAGTGTCCTAAAATAATCAGTTGGTATGACAGTGTCCTTCTTGAGCAATACCTGTATCCTAATGGGGATGTGGATTAGTCAAATTTAATGTTTTCAATGAGCTACATGTAAGCAAAACACCCATATGTATTGTCTATTTGCATGGTTTCTGATGGCATAATGAAGGTTACACAGTGTAACTCTAGTTCCATGAGCAAGCTAAGCAGTTCAAAATATGCAATATATGCTGGATCAGTGAATCAGGCCAGACCACCAACTGCAGACACAGTTCCACTGTCCCTGAGCTACTTTAACTCCTCCATTGATCGTTAGAATTCATTATAATCCTTAGATGCACAAAAGGTCACAAGTGAATATCTAAGGCATTACAAGACTACAAACGAGAATTGACCCTCAAATGAAGTCACTTGGCTAACCACTAGTTTTCAGATCTGTCTATAGAACCATACACACCCTTTCTCTGAGGCTTAAAGTCTGGTCTGGTAGAAAACCGTGGGTTGCAGTCTATCATGGGTCAGTAGAAGTAAAGGAGCAGGTAGGAGGTGGAAAGGAGAAGGAACATAAAACAACCCTCTGAAAAGCTTGAGATTAAAGGGTATGACTGCTTGTCCCACGCTGCGTTATTAATGCCGAAATTACTAATTATATTGTCTCAGATGTTTTTAAGGCTTGGTTGATGATGCAGCAATTTAACTTGTTTGGGGCAGATAACTGATCAAAGCAGGACACCAGCCTCGGTCGTAAAGGGGAAGGCTGAGGTCCACACAACTATAAGCAGAGAAAAAGAGAGAAAGAGAGAGAGACAAGAAGAAAGATTGTACATGTAAGACATGTATGAGACAGTTAAAGCAGGGTATAATCATTGAAATTTGCGTTAAGAAGATGTGACTGCCTCATTAATGTGAAGTCAAGCATCAATAAATTGAATATTAAAGCGTGATGAGAAAAGGTTATTTTTAAGCTACCTGAAATAAAGATCACAGAGTGCAGGCCTACAGTTAAAGACAAAAGGGCGAAAATAGAATTTAACCATGGCAGGTGTGCTTAGCTTAAAGGAGATTCCGATGTTTCAACATGGGAATTAATTGTAGTCATTCTGACTGATGGGTCATACTAACTTTGCACTTCCACCTGCAATGTAGAAATTCGAGAAACACCACTCCATCAAAACAACATATATCAGGCAAGCAACATAACCCAGCTAGCTAAACTAGCTGCCCATTCATCTGAAGTAATTCATTAAGACCTACGTTGAAAAATATTTGAATTTTCCTTTAACTGCCAAAGTTTTCCCCTCAGATTCTTTTGTGCTGTATGAGTACGTAATGATCAACAAGAACAGAGTGGCATTACCTAAGACATGGATACTGTCTAGCTGTCAACAGTGTGGGTGGATAGATGGTCCTTTGCCTGCTGAGTCACAATTTTCTAAAACATCTGAGATTCTTGATAGACAAAGCATGAATAGTATGAGATTAATACAGGTATGTCAATTCAGCACTATCTTGTATCATATGAAAAAAAGTACTGCAGATAAATAGAAAACAATAGGTGGATGTTGATGAAGACTTTCATGATGGCTGTATTACTTTCATTATGTTTGGTGGCCAGGGCGGTGGGTGGGAAAGGGTTTCCAGCAATTCAAGAGAATGCATGACAGATGCGGAAAGAATGCAGAGATAAAAGACCAAACATTAATGGCACATTAAGTACATTCTTTTGTTTGGGGGCAATAATCAAGATATCAGAAATCCTCAGATGTGTTTTTGAATCCAGCTTAGGCCAGTCCTCTGAGGTTAAAGGAATAGTTCAACATTTTGGGAAATACGCTTATTTGCTTTCTTGCAGAGAATTAGCTAGAAGATTGATACCACTTTCATGTCTGTCCACCCAATCTGAGGCTACAGTTAGTTTAGCTTAGCATAAAGCCTGGCGCTGTCCAAAGTATAACAAAATCCACCAACAAGCACCTCTAAAGCTCACTAATTAACATATTATATCTTGTGATGTGATTGGATGGAAAGGAGATTTCGCAGAATCAAAGTTCTGCAATAATCTTAAAGAATTAACTACAACTACAACTGTAATGGATTAATTTAAATTGATCAACAAACTTCAGCAATTAAAGTTTTTTGGGGGAAAAGACGAGCATTGCTTATTTTAGTGATGAGACCACATGAAAAGATCACGGGAAATATACTTCTTTTTTGTCTTGATCCTCCTGGAGATGCTTTCAGATAAGGAATCTACTTAAATTTAAACCATTGATCGTCGTCTTACCATTGCAACACCACTGGCAGTGTCAAACATTATCAGGCCATGTTCATGCATTAAAGGTGGGGTAGGCAGTATTTTTTTGGCATCACCGGGCAAAAATTCCATAATAACCATCCAGCATATTGTAATTCAAGTGGTCTGAGAGAAAACCTCTACTGCCCCTCCTCTTGGCTCTGTTTTCAGGCTTCAGAAAATCTATCCCGTGACGGGAAACTTTGACCAATCACAGGTTATTTCAGAGAGATAGTTCGTATTGGCTGAGCTACAAATGCAGATGCGCTTGCACGGCCCTTCAGATGGTGAAAGCCTGATTCAATGGCGGAAAATCCTGCTGAAAATCCTGCAACTTGTGAAGAATTTCCAATATCTCCTTTGCCTACAGCGGCGTATAGTACAAAACAACACGTCCCAGCTCCACATGGAGCTTCGGGCTCATTATATTCGATTCCATGCCACTGGTATCGATGTGGCAAAGAGGCATGATGACAAATAGTGGGGAATAACTTTTGAGGGGGGACAGTGGTGTGTGTGTGGTGTACTAGCCTCTCATCCTGCTTCGGGACGGTGTTGCAGCTGCCGCGAAGCGCTGGAGGGGCGTCTTTGAAAAGACAAGTCGCGGTGGGAGGGACCGCAGTCTCGGTGAGGCTCACGCCGTGGAGAGTGAGCACTATGAGGGAAAAGGTTTCACAGGGTAACTGACTCCTGCGGCTGCCAGTTGAAGTTGTGGATTTGGTGGGAGGGGCTTAGCAGAGTGATACAAGACAGCAGAGAGAGGCGGAAGGTTTTGCATAGGTTGCACAGATTTTGCCTACCCCAGCTAATTTATATCTTAAGTAGTCATGCACATTAGCTTACATGTGGTCGACACGTTTTGGTAAAAGGCAATGATTACTAAGCCATGAAGTTATATATATGTTCCTGAAATAGGCATTTTTCAAGCTGCATTCTCTTCTGTACTTTTGTTCTTACATACATATGAAACATCATTAGTCATTGCTCAAGTGCTGTCCTGATTTGAAGTCCGCATTTAGCCAATTATGACTCAAATACCTGCAACCTTTTTGCTGTCTTCTACTTTGTGAAGTGCAATATTTCAGCCAGTTCTAGGTGAATCAGTAGAGCTAAAGGTTCCTCCTGGGGAAAACCACTGGACCAGAGGGGTTAGCCCTCTTCCATATATAGGCCTTCTTGTGAGGAAATGTTTGACCCTCGCTGATCAATATTTTAGGAAATCGCTCCTTGTGTCACTCCCCATCTCCCAAGCTGACGAGAACGTCATTGCAGTATGTGTGTGTGTATGTATGAGGCTTGAGTTAAAGTGAATCCGTCAGCAGGCCCATAGCGTTTTTCTCCACCATCTCATTCCCTGTCAGGCTTCAAGAAAGTGGAACTCAAATCCAGTGGAGCAAGTGTCAGCTTAGGTCGAGCAGAACATGTTGCAAATGGTGTTAAAAGCATGTACTCGTTGGCCTCCTCTCTCAATAATTAATGAGCCAAAGCCCACAAAAAATGATCCTTGTTTCCTCTTCGATCCTTCCCGGGTGGAAGAGGGCATAAATTAGTAACACAGATCAAACTGCAGTGTTAGCGCAGATCAAGTATTTGTAAAGAAGCTGAAAGGACTATATACAAGAGAGGTCCTATGAGATAATGTGGATGTGCCTTGCATGTTCCCTGTTCCTGTCACATTGAATTTTAATTTGGAATGGGGCAATCCTACAAGGTATAAGAATGATGAATTAGTTATCAAAACACAAGACCTATCTTTAGAGGAGTTTTAAAGTTGAGCTTTTTAAAAAAAGCTGTTTCCATAGTTTCAAGTTTAAACTGAAATATCTGCAGCCAGAAAAAAGGAAAGAGCTTTCTGGAGAATGCACATTTATATCTTTAAAGTCAGTGAACACTTGTTAGCAGATAACTTCGAACTGATTTGACCTCAGAGGGTTGGTCTGCTTCTGCTAATTGGATTAAACTATCCACTTGTGTGGTCTTCTCTGATCTAGCCTCAAAAAGGCCATCTAAGCTGATGTGGTATGTCTCAAATGACAGTCAGGAAGTGCAATGCTTCCAAACTTTACTGTAACATGCATTTTAAGCAGTCCCTACTGAATTTGGAATGACTGGTCATGAGCAATCTATTAGGATTAAGCCATGCAACAGAAAAAAGCACTAGCTAATATTACTTTGCTACAACTATCCATATAGCTTGATAGTACTTTGGGGAGCTCAGTATGACTAGTTTTCTTGAGAGCATTTGACAACCAAATCATGGAGCCGTTTGCATGATGCTCTTGCTATCTGAGCAAAAACTGGCAGATATTTGTAGCTCAACGTGGATAAAAAACCTTATCCAGTGCAGAACTTCCACAGACCTTTAATAACCATATCCTTAGTGCAAGCAGAACACTGAAGTCATTCATGACATCAATGGTCAGCTGCCTTTTAGGGTGATCAGTCACACACTGATGTCGTCTATAAAGCTTCCACTGATGATCATTAATACTGCTGCTGTTGTTTTGCGTGATTTGCTTCATGTGGCATGCACCCACAGCACAAGTGGATTACTGTTATAATGCAGTATTCGATGTTCTTTCGCCTGAATTTACTTGTATTGACTGGTCTCTGACATTTGTTCTTTTCAATCCACCCTTGAGGGAAAAGGCAAAGAGAACATTTATTCTCCATCAAGCTTGTATCAGCTAGCTGCCTGTCTGTCTCCTTATCTTCAGCTTCCTACATACCTTTCTTTCCATCTTCACACTTTTCTGTTTGTCATGTTTGTTTGCTTGCTCGTCCTGTAAATCTGCCTGACCATCTCTCTGCCTCTGCACCTTATTGCTTTCTAGAGCATTTTACCCAAGAGAGCTTGGGTGTAATTCACTGCAATAATCCACCTACTTAGTCTTTTGGTTGGTTTCTGCATTTTTTTGGTCAAACTAACCTGTGTTTAGGTGAACAGCGATACAGCTCAGGGTCTGAAGGTTTAAACCTCAGGTAACAGGCACTAGATCTTTTGGGTATTACAAAAGATTATTCACGAAAAGGCATGCACACACTCAAACAAATGCACACATGCCTACAAATGATGTCTAAACACTTGCATGCACAAATTCTCATGCACAAACATACAGCGTGCTAGAAAGACAGAGGTATGGTCTCTCCTGCTATCTCTTGCACACATACACTCACATGCCCAGCTGTTACAAAAACACTGATTACAGTTTGCAGGCTGTGGTCTTGTTGCTTGTAGGAATATGCAAAATGTATGCCTTTAATTAGTTTGTTTACTGTGATGATAACTGACTTATTAAAAATGCTCTTTACCAGTCATATCAGAAAACAACAATATCAATTAAGCAATTATGGTTAAAATTAATTAATATACTTGTTGACAGTTTGGAATGCTGTGCCAAAGGACAAAACTGTCAGTGTCCTGGGAAAACCTTTTATTTTCAAAACAACTGCGAGAAACTGGTGTATTTTCCCCACTAATGCAAATTGGTAAAGAATTACAACATTTCTATTCATACATTTCAACTTCCAGATGTTGATTTACATTTCCTTATGAATGGTGAAGATGCACTTGTCACTACACGTTATTTACATGCATAGTGACGGTAAATTTAGGCGTCATTGCAAAACAACCCGAACTTGTCCTTGAAAACATTAAAGAAGCCATGCAGACCTGCTAGTTCATGCCAAGGGATCATAACATAATAAATCTCATTCAACAGCATAATGTTGTTTCAGCTCAAACCTGCAGTCACTTTGGGACCTGCTCTCTATCAAAATAACAGCCACTGTTCAAATAAACTCAACACACAAGTCCAGGCCTGGTGTTTCTTCACAGGCGAGAGCTATTCTCATGAAGATTAATGTTTCTTTTTTTATTTTGAGTAATCTGATATTAGACAAGTATTTATCAGGGATTATAATATCTGTTCAGGTTCTGAAAAGTTATATGATCATTTGGCATTTGTTTCTTTCCACGCGAGATGAACTCATTAAAGCAGAAAAAAAGAGAAGTGAGCGCTTTGATTCATTTCTGTACAATTACTTCTCATTATACAATAGAGAGGATCAGCTGAACTTTGATTTGGCAGCCATTGAAACCTACTGGTGAAAGAACCCAGCAGGGATCTCAGCAGGTTTCTCAACTTTTGCATCAGGTCGTTGTCAATATATAAACACATACACCCTGTCACTTAAATGCATGTGCAAAGAGACACGCATGCTTGCATAAACAAACACGCGCATGCAATTCACACATGGTGTTGTCACCACAAGAACACATCCACACATAAACTATTCATACATGTGGAGAGGGAGATGAAGAGCGTGTTCACTTCAATCAGTGCACTAAAATCTGCACGACTCTAGCTAAACTCAACGTACAGATGGTGCACCAGAGGAGAGAGAGAGCCTGGAGCGGCACAGGAAGCTTTCTTTCTTCTCTTCTTTTCTCCCTGAATGTGAGCAGTATGTTTGGATAAGAATAGAACTGCATGACTCTGAAATAGCACCTTTTTACTGCCATCTGTTTACTTTGAAAGTATATCTCTTGCATTCTTACACTTGACTTGGTGACTTCATCACTTTCCTCAGGGCACAGAATATATAAGTGAGTCAGGACGCTCAACAGGATCTCTCTCTGCACGCAAGCAGCAACTGGTAAGGGAGGGTCTGCACTTGACCACAGTCTTGTGGTCTTATCTGGTCTGGGTTAAGGTTCCTACCAAAACATTCAGGCTATGTACAGTCAGAATAAATCACTATGATAACTGTAATTACAGTATGGAGGCCAACTATTCGAATGATGGGTCTTTTTGGTGGGTTTTTCAGTCAATGTGGAAAGAATAATACTTCTGCACACTTTCTCCACAGCAGGTTTGACATTTATTAGCTGAGTTTTCTGTCAAAGACCTTCACGTGTACCCAGACTATATACAGTATATTCTCCCAATAAAAAGGGCAACAACCGGTTATAAACCTGTGTCAAATAAAGGATCTTCTTTCCTATATACTCTTTTTAGATTATAATCATATAAATATTCAAATAAAAGTAAGGAAATAAAAAGACTAAAAAACATTACATAGCATAAAAATAGAATTCCCAGACACAAACAGTAGCACATACTGTTTGCAGTATGGCCTTAAAGGGACAATACCCTGATTTTTCACATCAAGTTCAGTTTACTAGCCACAGAGAGTGTTATTTTAAAACAGGTGCATAATGTCTTCTGTGGCTCTGGAATAACCCTGATGACGTCATAAGGGTATTCTCGGTTTGGGCTTGGAGACTACAATTTTACAACAAGCCTGCATTACAAACTGGAGGTGTGGAGTTTGAGATATATGAGCATTTACTAGGCAAGGAAGATCTAACACTGTTGGGTTGTATTAGGGGAAATGTAGGATCCAGTGTTTTGGGGGCTTAAGCCACATAGAGCTGAAGTGAAACCGGACTGTTCCAGAAGTAAGAAAACCTCGACATTTGTAACTACTAATAACTACTAAAAATCCTGCCTTTGAACAGAGCCTTTCTCAACATAACAACATATGGTTAGCTTCATATTTCGATAAGGATGATTTTTTTCTAATATCTAAAATCATTTATTCAGTATTTATGTTTTTTCGCGGTATTTTAACAAACACCATTTCCCATAAGCCCTAGATATTCCTAGACAGGCTTAACTTCACGGCTTGACAGCAGAGACCATGGACAAGTCTGTGCCCACAAAGTAATCATTGTTTAACTTGGTTAAAATCCTGAAGGTTTCAGTTTCTAATAGCAACTGCTGTAGTGGATGGCGATTTGTCTTATAATATGGAGAGTAAACATGCTTTATTTTTTCAGAAAGAAAGATATAAGGAATGCTGAATGAGAGATTGGATTGAGTTACAGAAGCAAGTGGAACAGAGGCTAACCTGGACTTGACGTCATGACTTTGGCTCTCTGATTTTGAGGCTAAAAGTCAAGATATCTCAAACTCTGCTGCTTCAAATTTGACCATTATTTTTTATTAATTTTCTTTTTATCTGTCTCTTGTGAGTCTGATAACTTTATGGAAGTGCAGAACTAAATCTTTGGAGTGGCCCTTCAAAAGGCATCTTTTTTTATAAATAATAACTTTGCCTGATTCCATTTGTGGCTAAGAGATCAGCTAATAAAATGTGTAATCTGCAATCACAGATTATGATCATTATTCTTCTACCTATACAAAATAATGTTGGCAAATAAATTGGGATATGTGTGTTCCCCTAGGATGGAAACGTGAAGAAAACTAATGACCTCTGACGTAACCTTACCATAAATATACCAGCATACAGTAACTGAGAGGTTCATCATCATTAGTGCGCTGACGGCAGCTGACTCGTGACAAAATAAACATAAAACTGTTCTCTTACCAAATACACTGCTTTCATGTATTTTATTATTCATCACATTAAAGCCCCTTTCAATATTATGGCCTTTCTTTATTGTCTTACAAATATTAAGTTATCCACAAAAATAAAATAACTTAGATAATAACCATATTAAAACATAAAAATACATACATACATTACATTTATGACATGAAAAAAATGCATATTGCTGATATCTCCCAGAGTTTTCCTGGACACAGTTCTGTATGTGCAAACTACTTATCATAATCAAAATAATCCGTTACACTGGAAAAATAATTCCAGATTTTTTTTTCCTCTGCTTTCAACACAGAAACACATTTGCTTGAAATAAATTACACTGTCTGATACGGAGCCTCACTCATACACGTTTCTTGAGACCAAATATGATCTTCAAAATGTGCATAGGCAGAAATCCATATCAACTTTGTTATTCTTATACTTTGAAGTTGACATCAGAATATCCCTATTTGCACACATGGAAGGTGTGTGAAGAAGGTGAGTGTAGATATATCACAAGAAGCTTACAGTGTCGCACACAGTACATTGCATCACAAAACAGGAAACACTTTGATTGATGACAGCTTAGGATGTTTATAGTGTGAGGAACTGAAGCCTGTTCATATGCGCTCAGTTTCCTGAGGCACTTATTGATGGTATTTGTGCAGCATCATTCCGTGTTATTTACAATGCTGTTCAGGTCATGCTGAAGATGAAAAACATACTTGTTAAATTAAGGTCTACTGTGCACTGTACTCTGACAGTCCGCTTACATTACATACCACAAACAACACATGGAACATTTTGGATAACGTAACTCATGATAATGTATCTGTGCTGTGTTTTAGGGAGGCTGTAATACACTATTTCGAAACAGCTGTCTTGTCACAATGGTTTTCAAACCTCAGTTTTCACATGGGTTCACAAAATTAACCTTATAGTGGATAGGGCTAGTGCTGGTACTTACTCTATTGGAAGCTGATTTGTGTGTATTTTATTTCATTTCAACACCCTCTTGTAGAGGGAAGGAAGTGGTTTCAGTTGTAAGAGTCTGATATGAGGAATCCCAGACAGCAGCACCAAAAATCAGCCTTTCAGATCAGTCTTATGATCGACTTCATCTTCAGCCACTCCGATTCATCACTGCTGTAACGTCCTCCTTTCCACTGGCCATTATTTATTATGAAAGTGTGCCCCTTTAATGCAGTCTTCTAATTTAAATAGTCCAGTCTGTCCTGGTACTCGATTTTGGATTCCAGAAATGTATGAATGTATTTATTGAGGGGTGTCATCACTGTTAGCAATATTGACTGACACATCTACAGAGTTGAGCCAGACAATCCGCTGATGTATTTTTAGGTGTAACATGATAGTTGCTATAAATATTGAAACTTCTGAACTGCCCTTGAACAAGGCACTAAATCCTTAAGTGCTGTGCATTGTGAATCCTGATGTGTGAAAAGATCTATACTTGTCTGTGCATGTAGTAGATAGATGGCAGAGACATGGCAAATACTGTGTAACATGACTGTGTTTATGCTGTAAGTCATCATATAGGTGATGGAGGGACTACTGTATAATGTATGATCTGTTTGAAAAACGAATCAAATGTCTTCCCCCGTTTTTTAAGGTTCATGGGATGCAGACATCAGCCTTTTCACTTTATATATTGCTGGTGCTATGAAGCAATATTATTTTCTTTCTGCATGCAATCTACTGCTTACTCTCAACTTCTTCTTTGCTCACCTGAATCTCATGCAGCTGTATGTCACTCAGCATATGCTGATGAAAGAACAATAAATTGTTGCTTTCAGATCGCAAATTTCATATTTGGAGCTTTCAGATATTTATCTGAAATAACTTTATTCCTATGTCTCAAGAGGAAGGCAGTAAACATCCAAGCTCTCTGAGTTGTGGCAGCTTTAGACATATGCCGCACGTGCACATTCTTTACCAACATGCACATCTATCTCTCTGCTGGCTCAACCGCTTCACACTCTGCCCTTGCTCTTCTGGAAAACAGCAGTCCACCGCAAAAAGGTATGGGGCACATATATTACAGTCATATTCCCCATTCAAATTAATAGTCTTGATTTTAAAATGTCTCTTTTTCTTTGTTTTCTTTATTGTGTACAGTCTTTTAGTGTGTGTTTCTTCATTTACAGACACTGACCCACTCTGTTATCCTGCACTCTTCACACACCACATAGCAGCACCAGTGAAACTTGCAGTTGCAGCGTTCACTCCGTGTCTGCTGCAGGATGTTGTGGCCTCTCCCGCAACACAGACTCTCACAGTTGTCCATGCCGGGGCTAGTCTTGTTGCAGATCCGGCCCTGCGTGCCCGTTGAGTCCGACCCCAGGTCCCGCTCGCAGAAATCAGGCGACTTTTCAAAGTAGACCAGCTCGTTGATGCTTGGCCGCCGCCGGTGTGTGTGGTGGTGATTGTGGTGGTTGTTCTGATGATGGTGATGATGGTGATGGTGGTGGTGGTGGTTGTTGTTGTTGTGGGAGTGGTCGAGCTGTCCGGTGTTTCGGTTGTGAGCCTTGATAAGCGTGGCGATGTGGAAGCGCTCTTTGAGGATTGAGCCCACCACCCGGAACTCCGGGGTGACCTGCCAGCAGGTTTTCAGCTGGCAGCTCCCCGACGTCCCGTGGCACTTGCATTTCCTTCTCATGTGGTCGAGCACCACCTGTGGGAAAACACAGATGGAGACAGACAAAAAAGAGAGAGTGGGATGGAGGAAGTGAGGGGAGGGGGGTGGGGGAAGAAAATGAGAAGGATTAATGACTTTCATGATTACTGGTCCCATTTGAAGTTTAATGTATACAGGTACAGGGTATTGCAGACTACATGTCATATATCATACTGGCTTTATTTCAGTTTCTTTTTAAATTTGTTTGTTCTTCTAAGCAAGCCACTATTCCACTGCACAGTGAATGACACATAATGCCCTGAAGGAATATTGGTCCCGCATTTGAAAAGCCAGGTGGTCTGACTCTGAGTCTGTTGTCAAACATACTGATATCGAATAACACAGATGGATGCAGGCATTACCCAAACAGATAGTGTCATTATTCATCTTTTGGCATCAGATAATGAGTCCATGCATGACATGTAGACACACATTAGGCATCAGAGCATTATAGTATTTACATATTTTCATTTTATGGGTTTACTGCATGGCCAATGGAATCACATGGATATCAACAGCCAGTGTGTATTGTTTTCATTTTATGACATTACAGGAAAAAGCATGACTTAGTGAAAGCTGTATTTACACACGTGATGATCTAAGAGAATGTTAATTAAGAAGTTTATTAAAACGTGTGTGTTTGTTTGTGGTTGTGTATGTGTATGCATGTGCACTATATGTTCATGCTTGTGTGTACATTGTGATACTGCCTGCATGTCTCTGTGGTTGGATGCATGTGTGTCTCTTCTTCCCCAAGAAGAGCATCGCATGGGTTATTTTCTTGTTAAGAAGTGACATAGTCAACCCCCTCCATTATTTAACCAGGATCAACCATTAAAGAAACAGCAGTAGTCATAGAAGGATAGAGGGAAAAAACAGAAATGGGAGAGATCTGTCATATTGAGTGTGACAATCCAGTCACTCACTTGACACTTGACTTTACTTGGTAAATTTGGGCCGATGCCAAAAATCTGACACTTTTCCTGTTTCATTGTTTGATTCCACCTTTCTCTGAAGAGCAACGTTCTTGACTACAGTAGAGGGCTTGGCTTGCGTGCTATAAAGCTCCATTTCATGCTCTACAGTAGGTTTCCCGATTGAGCAAGCCATGCAGAGTGAAGAAGGAAATAAAACACTTTTCCTTATTCTAGAGCATGAATGAGCGTAGAGGTGGACGAGAGTGAAATAGTGATAAATGGAGCGACTTGACTCATCTGTTTCGAATGAGCATGTGAAAAAGAGCAGCAAAAAGAAAACACTCCTGTTTGCCACTGAGCCAAAGTTAATAGTGATCAGTCACAGTCTAAAAAAAAGTAATAAAATAAAACACAAAAAATCAGGTGACTGTAGAGCAGGGAAGGCTATGATGCATCCATTGAGAACTGCAACAAATTATTAAAGAAATACTTATTTGCTCAAACAAAGAGGATAAGATTAAGTAATACTGGTTTCTTACTTATTTAGACAAATATATACAATCTTTGCAAATACATACATATATATATATATATATATATATATGTTTATGCTAAGATATGCTTATCACTCACCAAACCTGCCAGTAATGTAGAGCATTTTGCCGGTGTATTATAATAACGCAAAAGAATGCAAAAAAATTTCAGTCTTTGCATCACTGCATGTTTTGCGCATGTGATAACAGAAAGTGACTTAAAAGTATGCATTTTGGATAAACATGGTTCTACTGTTATTGGGAGCGTTGAAAACAAAGTTTAAAGAAGCTGTGATCAGTGGTGACGAGATAC
Source organism: Maccullochella peelii (assembly GCA_002120245.1). NCBI lineage: Eukaryota > Metazoa > Chordata > Actinopteri > Centrarchiformes > Percichthyidae > Maccullochella > Maccullochella peelii. Next base: position 97,327 of record LKNJ01002685.1, read on the forward strand.
TAGAGGCAGTAAGACTTTATAGTAAACAACATTATAATAGCTCAAACAGCACTTGCACTGAGTTCAGTTCAGTTTGGTTCAGTTTTTACACAGGAGCAGAGGCTACCCCAGAATCACAAACGTGCTGGCCTTAAACACACAGCAAAGTCTGTAATCATGAAACTCTCCAGCCCACTTAAACCTTAAAGAGACAAACTGACCTAGGAGTCATAATTGCATCCACATTGCTACTGTTTGAAACCCCGATCCTGCTGCGAATGTACCTTCAAAGGACAGTAAAACAACAAAAACAGCGGAAAAGTGTTATTTCTAATGGCATTTAGTCATATTGTTGCAGAGGGAAAAAATAAAAAGCCAAATTGTTGTGGGAGACTATGAACCACGTAAGGTTTTTATGTGTACCAGTGAAGAATTGTTTACATAAGAGTAGGCTAAATATTTTCTTGAGGCAGAAACAGCATGTGAAGCTTTGTTCTCACTAAAACTGTAAAAACTAGTACAGCAGGTCTGACTTCCATACGTAATGTTCCGAATGCAGCAAAACCCAAAAAAACCCAAAAAAAACCCCTCCCACAAACAGCGATTGTCCAATCATAGCTTGGCAACTGTAACATAGAGAGCTTAGATAGGCAGACCTGTCAAGCTTTGGATTTCACCACATGCCGAAGCAGTGTGGCAGGGCTGTAGTAGCAGGGAAACTCTGCATTTAAAGAGATTAGAATGTGTTGTCTTTGTTTTAGCCTCTCCAAAATCCAAAACACAGGAGCAAGAGTATAAAGAATCAGGGGCGTAAATATAGACAGCGCAGGCAGTGCGGTTGCACTGGGGCCCCTGGGGTGCGGGGGCCCATAGAGAGAGTGGGCCCTCCAACAATGTGTTGGTAGAGAACGGGCCCTTGCGATATATAGTCAGTAGCAATCTAGAATTTTATGCTTATTTTAATTCCAGTACAATAGCCTAATAACTAATTCGACTGTACAATCCAAAACATTGTTTGAAATATATGTATATATGCAGGCTGGTGTGTGTGCTTCATAACTATTAACTAACGTGCACTGGGGCCTGTCGTATCTACCTTACGCCACTGTAACAATGGACAGCTTGTTAATCTGCTGTAACGAAATTGTTAACATTTTCCGGCTAACTAGCTTAACTACCTACAGTAGTAACAGACTTCAATACTTCCAATGCTAAGGAGCACTTCATTCACTAACTACATTTTGTGAGGCTACAGGTTGTGTTAAAAAAACACCATTAAGAACTAGCACGTCTACCATATGTCATGTAATATTTCCCCACTGTGGACCCTGGTCCTGGATGCTATCAGACTTTAGGCCAACCTTAGCAGCTCTATCCTGCTCTTCATTGGATTTGGGGAAGTTTACACCCCAGCCAAAGTGTTACCCAACATTGCGTTATGTTTGCCAAACTTCAGTTAGTTAGTCCTCATCCTAAAAGACTTGCACGCTACAAGTCAAACAAACAACTTGTTGCTACTCAGCTGAAGTCCAACCTGTTAACCAATGGCAAGGCCTGCAACAGCCTTTTAGGTTTAAAGAGGAATACCACACCATTTAAAAATGAACATATATGCAGATTCAACATCATTTATTAAACACTTGAGGCATGCTGCACCCCCTGTACTCTGAATGCACAGTGCTTAAAACAAGTTTACAGGCTCCTAAAACCTCAACAAAAGAACATAAGTCCGTGTGATGAGTACTTTGTGTGTTGGGGGGAAATGTCAAATATTCTTTTGACGTGTAGTTGAAAGGCAAATAGGTACAATCCAGACCCTTAACAGGTAATAGGAAATGAGGAATCTGTCTGTTCTTGCTTAGAAGTGGCCTGTCAGTATGACATGTGGAGCGCTGATCCAAAACAGCTGGGGGAAAGGCTAGTTTTGTACAAGAGGAGAAAAACATTTACAAATGAGCACCTGATTTAACTTAATTTAATGGAATTGCCACATTACATATTACATTTAAATTTGTTTTAAAAGAGTCAAAATAAATGAAACATATATATTTACCAGTTCACATGCATGAAATTGTTTTTAATCCAATTACCAGGAAACAAATTGGAGCAGTGAGCTCAGATCATTTACTTGTTGATTCACTCAAAACATTTTGACCGTATTTTTCCAGATCCAGACCAGTTAACTGATGATCAGATGAGGCTGGGATTTTCTGATTTCCTCCTGTTACTGGGGGGTATGGCAGTGCGTAACAAAGACAAGAGAGAGAGCGAGAGAGAGAGACAGCACAGAAAAAATGTTGTGTGTCTGTCTCTTTGTCTGTGTTTACAATATCTAACTTTACTTGTAGATGTTGAGAATTAGCCCCGAGGAGATTCAGGGCCGGTGGAGGAGGGGCTGCAGGGTGGTGGAGCTGAAAGGGAGTGTACTGTAAATGTGGATGGGGAGGAGAGAGGAAAGGAAAGAAGAGAGCAAAAGAGGATGACAGGAGGGGGAGATGATCTTTGGATTATCTCTTTGCTGTCCCTACACCTCTTGATACACAAAGGCTGTTTGTATGTCTGTGAGGGGGTGTGGGTGTTATTACAGATCACCTGTCCATCTAGCCGATACTCTATCTAGGCTCAGTGATCATGTCCTACTGCTATTAGCTGTATAGATTAGACTGTAATCAGCAATCCTATATCTAACCTGTCATCAGCTGTGATTGTCTTGGCAATGTGAGCCGGGAAATATACAAATATTGGTACGTCTCACACAACTGGAGTCACTTTATACAAGCTATAAAAAGCTTGCATAAAAAAGAACAGTTTGCATACTTGTGTCAGCTTCAGGTGACAGGTTCACTAACACATGTTAGTGTGTCCAGAGACTCAGTAGTGGCCTGAAGTTTGAAGAGTTAAATAGGTTACCATGTTAAACCAGGATAAAAGCTGATGTTTTATAGATGAAACAAGTCACAGTGATACAGTATATGTCCCATTGCATTCTGGTCTGGCAAGTCTGCGAGCTTGCAATGTAAGTTAGGCAGAGTACTGATCTGAACTCTATCTTAACAACCGGTCTTTGAAAATATGTGTAACCGGATAAAAAGATGGAACTCTGCTAATATATGGTATTCATTGCTTACACACTGGCTTACATTGCACATACACTTGAGAGATGTAATTGCCCCAGGGTCAATGGTGGACCACAGCTAGAAACAAACATCTGGCAAGTTTTAATTGGCTTAGAGAGTAAGACAGAGGCGTCTATAAAACAACCCCAGACAGAGATCAAATACAACATGTTGGTGGCAGATTAGGACTGCAGGCTACATAATACAGTAGGACCGGGGAAAAAGTACAGAAATGAAGAGGAGTGGACGAAGGCAGCTAAAGATCAGAGCTGGTGTCTGGCCTTGTTACCACAGTCCGGTGTTGAAAACGAGCGCGTTAGTTAGGCAAAGGTCAAAGACTATTTTATTTTTTCCTTGACTGGACATCAAAGAGCAGTCGCAAACCAAAAGCCAGGGAACAAGAGCAGAGAAAGAAAGGGTGATGACATGTGACCCAGGTCTCCAGCCAGAATTTGCAAAAAAAGTTGCAGTTACGTGGAGTATTGACAACCAGGACAACCGTACTCTCACACTTTCTTCTGTTTTTTTTTTTTTTTGTTTGTTTGTTTTTTAAGTCATTGGTTGACAGGTTGTTATTTTAGTTTATTTTTAGACACCATTTTTCATTTTCTGTTTTGCGTTACAATAAATGAAAAAATACAGTTTGTGTCAATAAAATATGTGAGTTTAACAGATTCCCTATAGCAAAAGTCGATAATTATACTGATCATTTTCAAGAACAGACAGACTTAATGGGGCATTTTTTCATTCACAGCATGCACATGCCTGTTGCAGCCGTCATAATACAAACTGTGATCCACGACTGCAGTAACTATGCCAAAGGTAAAGTGTTACCACACTCCTTTTGGCCTAATGTTACACCTGATTTTGTCATCCTGACCAAACATCAAGATTTGGCTGAGTGAATACTGACTCAGTGGTAATGAAGGAGTTGGTGATGATTTACATCATAGCTTTTTTTTGCTGAGGGAAAGTCCTGTGGCATGACACACACACCACCACCAGTCTCTGACGGCGTTAAGCAACAGCCAATGAGGAACTGAGCGATTAGCTGTCTGCCTGCGCTTGTGACAACATTAATGTGGAATCCCACACCAGAAATATATTGTTGTCAAATATGTGATTTTGGAGAAGTCTGTAATAATTTGCTATGTAGTGTTTGGTCACAATGTTAAGCCACATTAATAATCAACATTTTTTGCAATATGAGACTATATAACACAGTAAATGTTAACCATGTGGAGGCACAGTCGCTGAACAACTTCATTGCCAGTCATAACCAGCTACACTGTACCAGAGCATGTGTAATTTGTGCCTTATGCCTTGTTTTGGCACATTGAATTTAATCGTTGGCCAATCCCTGTGTCATCACCGCTAATCACTTTTGGGAAAATCCTAATCTAATGTCTATGCGTCCCACAATTGACCTTTCTTACAGATAAACAGCAGACTAGTCTGCGTGCTGCCTTGTGTTTGTCAGTTCAAAGAAAATCTACTAAAGGACCTTTAAAGCCAAGCAGAAAGCCAAGGCGATATCAAAGCACACAAACAAATCCCACAGCAGCACATTAAGCCCAGACATCACTTTAAACAAATCAAACGCCTTGCTTCAAAAGAACAGTTAAGCGTATGCAGACAAATACACACGCACACATGCAAACACAATGACATGCAATTACTGAGCAAATGCATCTCTGCAGTATACAGTGAGAACTACATTAGAACGAGTGCCTGTTCGTGTGTGTGTCTGTGTGTGTGTGTGTGTGTGTGTGTGCGCGCGTGTGTAGTATTTACTCTCCGTTAATTGCACACAATGTCCACAGCTCTCATTTAGAGACTCTAATAAAATGTTATTACCAGCATAAGCACTTCCACCTGCTGAGCTTTTACTATGAAACATTGGCCTCTGTGTATATTTACAAGTATGTGTGAGTAAACGAGAAAGAGTTGTGAGTGTGAGTGTATGTGTGTGTACATATGCACATGCATGTGTGTGTGCATGTGTTGGTGTGTGCACAGTGTGTGGTGGGTCAGATCAAATGCTCTGCCTCTGTACTGTCAGGACTCTGGAATGCTCTGCACACCACTGATGATATGAAATGGCCTCTGAGGGGCACAGGACTAACTCCGCACTAATGTTGCTATTTTTGATCAAACACACTTTGCTTTTTATGTGGGTTCTGAGTCAATGAATTAACGTGAATAGGCTCTCCAGAGCAGTTTATCATCGCTCAAGGGTTAAATTAGGCATAAAAGGATCCTAGGAGTCCCACTATTGCTGGTTTGGATCAAGCTAGAGGGGTTGCTGCAGTACGTTCAGTGCTCTGGTGAAGCTACGTCATGCACACAAACAAAATAGGTCTTCAATTGCTCGAAAACATCAGCTTTACAAGCATTTACAGACAAGTCATTTTCTTTGCCACTGAGTGTTACATAGAGTACATTACAGTACATTATCAGTTGCTGGCATCAGACACGAGTGAATCCACCTTTTGCCAAGAGGAAGCTGATGTTATGGTACAATAGGTGCAAATGAACCACAAGAGAATATCTAGCACCTTAAGTTAAATTAGCCTGAGACAGGTTAATATATTCAGTCGCTTTGTGTCTTTGGTCCTAGGGGAACCACTGCCAAATGTATGAAAGCTAAGTGAAGAGCCACATAAAGTTTGCACTTTCCCCTGACATTGGGGCATTCATTTATTTTATATCAAAGTAAAATGTTGCATTTATCAACAAAAAGGGTAAATGAGCCTTTGAATCACTTGCTTAAGATAGTACAGAATATGACAGCGCAGAATGGTTTTGACGTGGTCTGAGCAGACATGCAGTGCAAGCTCAAATCAAATCAAAGTCATTCCTAAAGATAAAGTGAAATAAAAAATACATTTTTCAAATTCTACGCCTATGTCCCTGTGTTAATTGGTATATGCCAACTATACCAGTTATATCAAAATCCCTCTCTTATCTCTTCTTGTAATATTTCGATGACTCACCTTAAACTTGGGGGTGTATACATAAATGTATCCATTCAAATGCAATTTGCAACTAGCTAACCCCGCCCATAGAACTGCGCTTGATCGTAAGCTCGTGGGTCGTAGTAGCTGGCAGAGCAACGTCATTGTAGCCAATCAGATCTGAAGGTTTCGATTTCAATCCCTCTCGTAACTATACCCTGTCCATCTGTTCACTCAGAAATACATTTCATTACAGATAATAAAACTGCCGATTCGGGACTTTAAAGCCGAAACTGCACTGTACTGTTGGATCACTACTGGCACACTTCCTGCTGCACCTCCACTCTCACTGTGAAGATCACCAAGAGTCAACAAAACACAAGTGCCATCATGAACATAACCTCTGAAAAATGATTTGGAGCAAGTCAGGGCAAATGTCTCAAATGTTAAAAATCAGTTCCCAGTATTGAACAGCAGATTGGCTACATTACATATTTAAAAAGGGGGTCAAAAGAAGTTGAAATGTATAGTTTCCTTCCTGAAAAGGGGCTTACCATCTCACCTTACTGCCTTGCAGTCAGGCACTGATGGTAAATTGTAATTACCAGAAGACGTTTGCCAGTAACATGGAACACTGTTGCACAGCCAACACTGTCACCACTTGCCTAATAAACAGACAGGATTCAACAGAACCTCTGCATGGCTCTAAGCTCTGCAACATGAACACAGGAAAGTGTGCCAAGCATTTGTTTTGAGGTGTGCTCTCTAAACGATTGAGAAGAACATACAGAAAAAAAAAAACTTGGCCAAGAAATTTACTGCCCTGGTGAAGTGTTTCCATGTCATAAGCAGCCACTTTAAACTTGTAGTCAGGCTTTTAAAACCACTGTTATTAACTACTGAACAGTAGTTATGTTTTGGTTCACTGTAACAACACCATGGAGGGCTGAACTGTGCATCTTCACAGTAAAATTAATGCAGAATTTGGACTACTAGGCATTTATGAATTCATATTAATCTGAAGGAAAATAAAATAATTATAAATCGTTTGGGTAAAAAGACTTTTATCACCTTTGTAAAGTGGCTTCCATGTTAAATAGAGCCATGGATATTAGGTTAGAAAATACTTTAACTTACAGTGTGTTTTTACATACAGTGTGTGACATCATATGTAAATGAACCTCCCCTCAGCATTCATTTCTTTTGCCGCCTTATTTTTGTAATCAGCCCTGTTTGCGAGAAGTTGGAGGAGGCAGAGCAGGAGAGGGGGAAGAGGGGAGGGAAGGAAGGGCGAATCTCTTTCTACTTTCCGCCCCGGTGTTTGAAGTCTAAAATCTTTTGCAGGGTTTTAAACATCTGTTTCCAAACTGCCAGCAGCCACTAATTAGGGCTAAAAACAAGACGGGACGTCGTGAGAACGCTGGGGTGGGCATGAGGCGACATGCACACCCCGCTAAAAAACCACCACATTCCTCTGCTTAAAGGCTTAAAGACTACTTCTCTTGGGGGGGGAGCAGGGCAGAGGGAGGTGAGGTTGTGGTAGCGGCAGGTCGGTGGGAGGAAAGAGATACGGGAAGGGTAGGCATTATTTTGAGGCCCCACCTGTCAGTGTTTTCTGTTTGATTCTAGGGGCCGTGTGTGTGTGTGTGTGTGTGTGTGTGTGTGTTTGAAGGTCTTAAAGGGGTTTTGTTGCGGCTTTCTATACCATTTGAAGACATCAAGGTGCATGGTATTTTATAACTCTGCAATGATTCATACTAAGTTGCTCTCTGTCTCTCCCTCCTTTTCTCTGTCCTTCAGTGCACTCTCTCGATCTGTTTCTCTCTCTCTCTCTCTCTCTCTCTTTCTTCCCTCTTTCTCTCCAGCCAGGAATTGCCTCTGTACATCACACTCATTCAATTGTGCCGAGTTTTCCAAAAACTCGGCACAATCTGTTTGATGTTGATGATTCAGAGTCAGTTGCTCAAGTTACTCTTGTTTGATTGATGCCTCGGCTTGCTTTGCAGTCTGGCACACTGAAAACAAAATTTATTGTGAGGAATCTGACAGCCAATATTTAGCCTCTCTAAATATCCGTCTGGGAAGATCAAACTGTAAATTGAAATAAAGCTGCGTAGTAGCAAGTTTTTGTCTTTGAGCTACTGTTGCTCTTCTCAACGTTTAAAGGGCGTGATCACATATTCTGATTTTGAAAGATCTTCTTCAGGGCACTTCACCTGCCAAATGGTGGAACCGAACTGGTAAGCGTGTTTGTAACGTATATAATCTATAAAATTAGTTAATTTATTTTACTTTATAAATGTTGCCTTTGATTGGCATTGTGCCATTGAAATTTAGCCTCCCATATGACACAGTAGCACCCTGAACTTGTTCTGTCAGTTTATGCTTCCAGTCACATCTACAGGTAATGTTGGTTTTCACATCTTTGCGTGCCCATCAACTTCATAACACATCGCACTGGCTAGTGTATATTTTATCACACACACATCAAGCCATTATACTGCAGACACTCTAAGCCAAAACAGAAGAGAAACATTAGCTTGATTCCGACTCTCTCTGCAACTTTATAGTGATTCTGTCAGTTCTTCAAAACATAAGCAGCGATGTCTTTCTTTGCCAGCGTTTTACCAAACTGATTCCTGTAATAGTCATGTATCACTTGTAATTGTGGTAATGCCTATCGTATAATAAAAGCAGCATTTAAATGTGAGGCTAATAGGCTAATTGGTGTCTGTGTCATCATACATCAGTAAAAGGGTATTATAAAAAGTCAGTGACAATGATATATGATCATCTCTACATGTTTTAAGTGCAGAATTAGCAGCAAAGTGATGGTTGGTGATGATTTTAACAGGCATTTATACTTACTTAAGCTTATGTTTACACTGTGCTCTTCGTATTACTACTTTTTATAACCCATTATTTGGCATTTTTACACAATAAAGACTCAAATACACACCTACTCGCAAGAAGAGAGGTTTTTCAGTGTCTTGCTCAAGGGTATTTTGACAGGATACACTGCTGCAAAAAGGAAAAAACCAACAAGTAAAGACAAAACAGGATCAAACCTGGGGTGTTTTGGATGTGGGACAGTGTATAAGTCACTCGGCCACATGTGGCCTCAAGAGGTACAGTAAACAGCGTAAAGACAACATACATGAGGCCACACTGTGACCCTGCCTGTTACCAAGTTTCATTACCTTACTTACATCCAAACAAAAAGAGAAGGACCCAAAAGACAAATGATTCTCTTTCCTTGGCTCATGAACTCATTACTACTAATGTCATATCAGCCCCCACCCAAAGTTTACTCCCAAGTACACAGCACTGATTGAGATTTATGTCACCAGTTCTACTTCTATGACTATTTCTACCATTACAGCTACTGCACGGTGGCCAGCTGTTGTTGAGTTGGGCTGATGTGCTCCACATTTGTGTTTTGTCTGCATAATCAAGGAAACCAGAAGTAAACTGATGGAAAGATACAGGCCCAAATTACTCAGGAGGAAACAGGGAACAATGAGCAATTTACGGTCGCTTCTTGTCTCTGTTCCACCACAGTGCTGGATATCGTCAAGGCTTATCACTGTCATTTACATCTTTCCCTCCCATTGCCCAAGGCTGAAACCTTGGTAGGAGCATGTGAAATTATGCCAGAATTTTAACTTACAACTGCTTGAATTGTTGATTATTAACATACAATTTAGATTTAAATTAATAGTTGACCCTGAACTATAACAAACAACAATGATGATGATTATTTAATATGTGACTATAGGTGACATAGGTGACTTGATTACTACATAATGATTACATGCATAACATGTCAGTGTACGTACATGAGAAATAGAAAAAGTCTACTTCTCGGCTGGAAAGATACATGAAACTATAGATGAAGCTTCCTGGTATTGAGTGCCATCACTCTACTTGAACATTATGGCTGGTCTGACATTAGAGTTACTGACAAAACACAGCGAGCACAAGACCACCATCATAACAGAACAAGTTAGTTCAAACTGGCAACTTCCCTGATCTGTCAAACTGAGACTTTTAAGTCCTGAGAGTTGGACAAATTGTTGGAGTTTCCCTGAAGAAACAACAAAACAGGGGCACAATACAGCTATTTATAAAAGTGGTAACTCAAGTAACAGGCTGACACAGTGTGTGTACAGGACATCTATCTACCACATCAGTAGATTTGTATATTACCTACTGGCCTTATTGTACAATTTTGGACAAAATAAGCCACCAAAATAACCATTTGCAGCAAGGCTTCTTTTTTTCTTTTTATCATCAATCAGTGTTCCAATGAATGTTTTCAAAATATCAGTCAAACATCATGATCATTATTATATTATACTGTAAATTAGAGTATGAATAAAGTGGAAAGTTACTCCAGACATATGTATTTGTTAATCTAATCCCCAAGGCTGTGTATTAAGTCAACCCTAATACATTAAAGAAGAATCATATGTGGGAATTCCCACTGTGGCCACCTTAGCAAATACACATACCTCTCTTTGGTTTGTACTGAGAGAGGGTAAATGGGCAAAGGCCACCTGTGAACCCTGGAGTACAGTAGATGAAATTGATATGAAACAATAGTTTGAAACTTTTTTCTCCCTGGGTATCCTGTGTATGAAAATACGTTTTTAGTCAATCAAAATTGATTATCTGACCTGTTTCGCAAGTTATCTAGATAAAACTATATATGCTAAGCAGTGACTACTGAAAAAGTAAATTATAATTTCCACATCAATCTTCCTTTTATGCATATGAAAAGAAAAATAAAATACAGTACCAGTGTAGCAGCCTCACATAATGTCTCTGCTCCGTTAATAAGGTTGTTTTCCAAATAATTCCTTTTTAGGAAAAACAATTTCTGCTGCCCTGTGGTGCCACAAAAAGTGTTTGAAATGGAACCTACAGAGCAACCATTACTGCGAGTGCAACTTAGGCAAAACCCCTATAAACACACACCCACACACACACACACACACACACAGTCTCCGCCAACAGAAATAAACAGCAATGTAACAATGACAGGCCACTGTTGACCTAGCCAATAAAATCAGATCATGTTGTGCACTGTAGCGTTATCATTGGCCCGGTAGCACTCGACCCACCCACTCTCCACCTGTTTTATTGTGTAATATGTTTTCTTGTATAAATTATATTAAAGACAGTGTAATATTAACATGGGAGAGGAAGCAGAGGGGTATCATGGATCTAACTGTGTTTTGCTTACTTCATAGGTTTGTAGATACATAAAGCATAGCCAACTTAATTTAACTTGGCCCATTTAAAATGTAAGCAACAACTACACTTGATATGTGGTAACCAGTGTAACTCACACTAAATTATTTTCAGTCTAAAGGAGCTTTCCGGTGATTTAGTATTGCACTTTCAAGGTGGGAGAGACTGGTTAAAGAATGGTCATTACTGAAGCAGCAGAGGCCTGACCTTTAGTCCCTTGTATGGGTCAAGCTTCCAACTTCATGCCCAACTTCATACTCTGATGACATCATAAGGGCTATTGTTCAAACTTTGGAAATCTACCACACAGCCACAGAAGACACTATACAACTGTGTTTACAGGCTGAGTAGTACTCCTTGTGACAAATAAAATGATGTGTATAATTGGTGGAGTGCCCCTTTAGTTTGAAGAAAAAGCCACAAATTGCTGAAGTAATTGAATTCAAAATGAATCAAAGCTGTTAGATACAGGTCCTGGAATTATAAAAATCACAGAGAACAACATTAAAATGTAGGATTTGGGTCTATAAATGTGTCTTATATGAATGGATAAATTGAATTGAAATCTTGCTCTCAGACTAAATGCTGCAAGACAAAAAAACATGCACTCAAACACCCACATCCTCTCACTTCCGATCCCCCCNCCCCCCCCCCCCCCCCCCACTCACCTGTCTGCCAACTCTATTATTATGCAGCCTCATACGGGCATGGATGTCCTTGTAGGTTTCACGGGCATCCAAGAAGTCCCTCGAGAACTTCTCTCCGAATTCCACATCGGGGCTGCAGCCACCCCACTCCCAGGAATCCTGGGGTCCCGGCAGGTCGGCGGGGAAGTGCTCCATGACGCCATGCACCATACCCTTCCCCCGGTGGATGGCCTCCAGTTGCAAGCGGTGCAGTTTGATGCGAAAGGCCTCCTCGTCCCCGCGCCGCTTCTCGTCACAGCTGCATGCCTTCAGTTTGCCCATGGAGCAGGCGTTGGCCACTGCATGCACCACGCCTGCTGCTGCGATGGCATACGCAAAGGCACTCTCTCTGAAACCTGTGGGGTGAAAGGACAGGATCGTGGTGTTGTTATATAGCCTAATGTGGAAGCAGAAGGCTATAAGAAGTGCCACAGTGAGGAAAGACAGATATTTTGTCTAAAAAAAAGTGTCACAACACATAGTTTCAGAGCTTAGTCCAAGACATGTTTTCAGTTTGGCTGTTACCAGGACAAAGATGGAATTTAAACTTTTCTTAACTGACACTGTGCTTCACTGCTATGTCCAAAATGACACAAGTATCATACAAAAACCTTATGAAAGCTGACATGACGACTGTGTCAATATTTGGCTTTGTGCCACGTTTCTTTTAGAAGCCGCTGTAGAGGAATTTATGTTATAAGATGGAGTTGATGTAAAATGTTAATAAATGTTCAATAACCTGCAGGCAGAACATACCAGTGTGGATGTGTCATGAACCTGTCAGGTGAAATTATAGGATTACCAGGTAGATGGAGGATGGAGGATGACATTTGCTAGATAACAATGCAAATTCAGATTACTATGTCTAAGGTGCTGTTTACAAGTATTTTTTTGTTGTGGTATATTTCCTATTTTTAACTGAAAAAGCGTCAGAAATAGCAACAAAACTATTTAATTCCCCTCATTAAAGTTCCGTTGTAAAACTGCTGGATACAACTTTAAAATGTCAAGCGATTTTCCTAGCCCTAAAACTCAGTTTAACAACAGCTAAATGAGCAAGACAAAGAGATGTTTTAACCTCTCTGTACAACATGCAACATGTGTCATAATGCTTAGTGAGTTTGCACGCTTTGCATCACACACCATCAGTAATGCTGTAGTAAAAAAAGCTTCCTCTATTTTGATAAAGATACACATAAGAGTTTATTCGCACGTTTATATGCAGACATTCCAAGACTCATATAACCAGGGGAAACATCTGGGACGATAACAATTAAGTGTTCCTAACACTTGCGTACTTTGTCTCTGTTGGCCAGCTGAACATGAACAGACCCCCACTACTCCCATCAGAGGACTCACACTCAAAACAGGGCTGTCTCCTGTCTGTCCTACTGCTTATATACAGGGTATGTGACTGTGCAACTCACTGCTCACTGTCCTGAATTTGTGCTGCAACACTGTACAATGTCTTCTGAGCTTTTGAACCACATTGGATACATTTCTGGCTCTGCACGTCTCCCTCAGTCAACCCTTCTCCATGCTTTTCTCCACCACTGTTCCTGATACCTTCCCCTTTCAAGAGGTCTTTCGTCCAGCCTGTAACCATTACATTTGCGATTCTGGGGTGACTGGTCACCAACTTATTTCTCCAGCTAAGTGAGTGGCATCCAATGGTTGGCGTTTGATCATTTTATCTGTTTTTGTCATATTATATCTTGCAATGAAAGTTTAGGACCAAACTATGTGTTACTGTATGTGCATGTGTTTAGGTTTGAGAGGCTGATTATGCCATACCGCAGCTGTTGCCTTGTAATCACTTCAAATTGGCTCAGACGGACTACTGCATGTAGAGGTGGTGGTTAAATGACTGTGTGTATGCAGTCTCTCTATACGACGTGTGACTGCCTTTGCCTTTACAGCTAAACACATCCCTTTCTCCTCGACAGCAAGTCTAACTTGCATGCGGCACATGTAATGAGTACAACTCTACCGCAACTCATCTGTAATTCAGCAGACTAATGTTACAGTACTCTTCTCTTACACACACATGCACTGGCAATATAAACACACATACACATTCTTCACCCTGTCCATGTTGATATATTTCTGTGACAAGAAAAGAAATCCATGTCCAATTGTGGAATCCGTGAATATTGAAGGATGAAGTGCGACAGCAGCTCTTGCACTCATACCCTCTCCAGTGTTTGCTGTTAGATCTCAGCTTACTGACTGTGAGCATGGTGCACCAAGGTTCCGTACAAGCAGCCCCACCGGCAGTCACTTACTGGTGTAGAAAACAGTGAAGATTATAATGGAAACTTGTAAAGAAAACATGAAAAGAAACCACTTAGGAGTTTATAGCACACTGCTTGAAGGGGAAATGATGCAGGCTGCTTGTTGGAGTCAAATAAAAAGCTATTAACTGGAACTGCCCCTTTTAGCACTGTTTGATGTTACTTCCTTATTTCTATATTTAAGTAAACTTGATATTATTTTGTTTTTGTGAGATATGATGTAAAGGTTGACACATTTGCTGGACGTTTTTGCTTTTGTATACTGTATTTGTAAAAGAGTACAAAAGTTGTGTCGCTCCATCAGACCATCATCTTGCTATGCTCGGAAGACAAACTTATGATCAAACCCTCCTGTCTGGATGAAAGAATATTTACAGAATGGTGACATATTCTGAATGATCCCTTCCATGCTTTGCTTTAGGTTTCACATGGTTTCACTAAACCTAAAGCTCTTCAAGCTCAATTAGTTTTGCACTACAAGGCAATACTAGTGGAACTCACTTATACAATTCTTCCATTTGAATTTAACTAAATAAAAAGGTTTCTGTCTAGAAAAGTTGTCTTTCCTTATCTTAAGAACTTCACCAGCAGTGTTACTGTATACTGTACCAGTGTTAGGCCACGTTCCGACAGACGCCTTGTCAACGCGGGGCTCTGGCAAAACAACGCAGGGTCGTCAAGCAAAAAAAATTTAATCACGAGGCTCAACTTTTGCTGCAATGCAATGTCATCCAGCAAAGTGCTGGAATAAGCAGGCCTTAAGCAACAGCCCTCCACCAAGGCAGCCCCCTGCGCTGTTGTAACGTAGGGCTGTTTTACTGCAGGACTGTTTTCGGTCTAAAGCACTGCTTAACATCTAGTAATTGCGACTTTGAAAAAAAGCAGTGAGTCGACCAGATGCAGGTTGATTTTTAGTTAGCAAGGAAGCTGATAGTCCTCATTTCAACAAACTGGAAACATTACCCACAGTGTCCCTAGCTGCACACAACCTGCCCTGAAACCTGCATTAACAGATTTGTTTTTGCCACGATTGAAAACAAACTGTAAACACAACATAGACATATTATCACTGTTTAGGTTGCTATGATGACCTTGGTAGTGAAAAGTAGCTTATTAAGACATCCAGCAGATATGGAGCAACATTAGCATTCACTTGGAATCGTCTTTGTGTCCATTTGATGAATGCACGTCCAGTATTCACTCTCATTTTAGCTCTATTTTGCTCTCCACCAACTCCTGAGGGAAATATCTGGCTCTTTAGCAGCTATGTGCTCCACTATCGTCAAGAGGTAGTCGCTAACTTTGTCTTCTGTTTGGTGGATTTATTAGAGCTTTATTTGCTGAACATAGCTTCATGCTGCATTTGGAAACATGAGAGCGGTGAGACTGAACCAAAACAGTAAAACTGTTTTAACAGACAAAACAATGAGCTTAAAGACCCTAAAATGCCTCGTAGAGCTGAGGGGAACTACAGTGTCTGGTGATAATTCTCTGTCACTATGAGCGACCCCTTTAACATAACAACATAGTCATTTGATCTTACATTTGGTTTAATAGCAGCAAAAAAAAGAAAAAAAGATGTACACAGACAAACTCTGAAATTGCTCTGACTATATACACACA
>LKNJ01002685.1:114838-164838 GCA_002120245.1 Maccullochella peelii
ATATATATATATATAAATAATTTGACTCACTAACTCATAATCTGCACCCCCCCCATCCCCTCCATCCTACCACCTTGTCCCACACAAGGTGGGGGAACTGAGAGGGATGGCACTTAGGCACATCCTTATACATAGAAATCCTGTTTTAGCTCTTGCCCTGCTCTGAGCTGGGCTCTGCTCCGCAGGCCCCCGGAAGACTGGGAACAAATCAATCTAACAAATAATTCACTGGCTGCGGCACGCCCGGCTGAACTGATGGCAGAGGAAGTGACAAAATGAATTAAAGATTCAAAGGAAACTGTCACTTTGTGTTACAGAAACCAACTAAACAGGTTTATGCTTTTGCCGCCGAGAGTTGGGAAAGTGCTGAGAGCAAATTCACAAGCACTTGCACTGGCAAGGGAAGTAAGAGCATTAGGAGCACAGGCCACAGACCTGTGAGACACAGGGACAGAGAAAGAGAGGGAGAAAGAAAGACAGACAGAAAGAGATTCTCCTATTTCTGTTCATCCAAGGATTGCCTGACATCCTTTATAGCCTAGTTTTTAATGCAAGCTAAACGGGAATGAACATGGGCCCAAAAAATCTGAATCCATCAGCAGACAGACACGTGGCAGAGCCAGAGAGGATCCGAGCAGCATATGACGTAGTAAAATTAGACACCAAAACAAACATTGAGTTGTAGAGCCCCTGATGCACAATTCAGAATTTTTGACAAATATCAGAAGATTTGAGAAAGCTCTGCAAGAATATTTGAACAGACTAGTTTCAGATGTCCAAAATGTATTAGTTTTACTAGGATGGTTTTGTGTCATAGTGTAAGCGTTTTAAAAACACAGATAAACTTGTAGTTACAGTATAGTTTGATATACAAAAGCCTTGTGTGAGACCATGTCGTTTATTTTTCAATGAGCAGTTACACTGAAAACTTGTGTTAATCTCCACAATTCTGTCTAATCCTTGACTGCCCTTTTGCAGTAGCTGCACGCAATAATGGCTGCAGCACATTAACTTTTATCAATTTTTTAGCTTCTGTGGAGCGGAACGTATCAACATGTAACAGATGAATCATCCGATTTAAAGAGATTGTTTATGTCAGTGGTTTGGAGTTTCTGCACCCGAGGCAAACCAGGGATGCCAGACAACCAGCAACTGCCTCTACTAATGACAAACAGCCTTTCAATGAGTCAGTGAGGAGTGAAAGTCAGACGAGAGGTGTGTAAGCACACTGTATACTGTAGTTAACAGGTTTTTTTCCACAGAGGTGACATGTCAATGGGGGTTACAAAACTAAAGTTTCATGGTTGTACTGCACCTTAAGGAGAACATAAATTATGACACAGGAAAGACCTGACGCATTTAATCAGTTTGTTTTTTATGATGGGGAATTCCATCAACAATTCAGTGCCGCTGTCTAAAAGGATACTTTAAAAAAGCCTGGCGTATATACATTTTTTTACACTTTGTACACTTTTTTATACACTAAATACTCAAAACTTAATTTCGCAGATAGATGTTGTCGTACCAAATCTAATGCACTACAATGCAATATATTAATATGAAATGCTAGGAGCATCATTAGAGCACTATGATGCTCTTCATCCCACCATGCCAGGGTCCTTTCAGCAGAAATTAATTTGCTAACAACACTATCTTCTTCCTCATTTGGTGAAATTGAATGTGAACTCAACTCAAGACTCAAACTACCAACCACATTGAGCACTGTTCATTCATCCATGGTGCTCTAAGAAAACTAAGAAATTGATGCCTTTTCCAGTCAGTAACCTGGGATGGATCCATCTGAGGGCTTCCCGACGCTAAAGATCATCTTTCATCCTTTGTGGCTGGGTTGCAAAGCTCCCAGCACTACAAAGTGTCAGAGAAAACTGATCTGCATGAGGTTTGGTAATCTTGAGGTGACTAACTGCTTTTGAAGTTACCTGCTCTTTTGTACAGGCTATTGAGGAGATACACTAAGGTGGTTAGAAAGTGTACACCAGTATGCTAGTCACTAGAGATAACCTAACCATTTGGAGTTTCCTTTCATTCCTGTGAGATAACATTCAAGAATTGTGTCTATGGCAGACAAAGATCCCTTTTGATAATCTTTTGACTGTGTTTGGAGAATATGACAACTAATCTTTCTAAGCCTATCCTTTCACAGTATTCAATCAAAGTGTGTTTGAGGATGAAACCACAGCCTGTTTGAAGACCTAACTTTTGAACTGCATGCCTGTACACCATTGTTTTTTTTTTTCAGCAGGGAGCCTGTGGTGACATCCTCACCTTGCCTACACCTCATTGCTCTAAAAGGTGTCTTGTACATTTTCTCAAATTTTGAATGGAAGAGATGGAAAATGGTTACAAGAAAGGCAGATGTGAGTTCAAATCATATTGTACAGTAGACCCATTTCTGTAGTACATTGTATTATGACCATAAAACTGACCTCTTTTAAAGACTATGCTGTCGTAGGGTATTTTGTTCCTAGTCTCCAGACTGGAGCAGTTCCAGCGGTGCCCTCTAAACTGGTGCTGGCACTCGTGGATGGCAATCTGGATTCCCTGGATTGCTGAAGCCGTCACGTCTGGGTTCCGCATGCACACCTCCAGCTGGCGCCGCGTCAAACCTGGCAGTGTCAGACACACCGTGTTGGCATTCAGGATTGGGTCGATGTTGGGGAGCTTCAGGCCCAAGATTTCATTGGAGTCTACCCTGCATGGAGCACACAAGTCAGGTTATTGACAAGACAACCGTGCAACCCATACATCCTTTGTCTCTGTTCTATTATCTTTTGTTTTTTACAGAAGTCTACTTGGGACTTGTAAGTTTGCTGTTAATGTTCCTTGGGTGTCACACCAAGGCGCAGTTCCCACAGT
This sequence comes from Maccullochella peelii, assembly GCA_002120245.1. Taxonomy (NCBI): domain Eukaryota; kingdom Metazoa; phylum Chordata; class Actinopteri; order Centrarchiformes; family Percichthyidae; genus Maccullochella; species Maccullochella peelii. The sequence goes on from LKNJ01002685.1 coordinate 117,716, forward strand.
ACCAAACAGACGCCCTGACTTGATGGACCCCAGTGTAGATTCCTGTAAGACCTCAATAACTGTGGGTTGATGGTTACAAAACCATCTCCACATGCTGGCAGTTTAAAGGGGGAATGCACTCTCACATCAATTTGTTTGGTTTTTGTTTTTCAGATTGATTCACTTTATGATCATGCAAAGTTGTCACCAATATAAAAAGAGAGCTAAGACTGTTTACTATGATATGTTTAGGTAACAGAAATATCTAATGCTTATTGACACGGGAAAAAAAAGAAAAGGTTCAGTGGGTGATTCTAGAGGGATGTGGTTTCATACTGATTTAAATGCATGCGCCATGATCTTCACTTTGACATTGATTTATCTGTGCAAGATAATAGGTATACAGTGGAACAGGTGAGTTGAAGTGGGGGGTGATGAGGGAACAGCATCCACTTTGTTGGCATGAATCCAATAGTTATGGTAACAGTTTTAGATGCACAGCAGGGAAAAAGCAACTTCCCTCCCTCATATTAATCACCTCAGGAAATCCATTAAATTCAGTGACATTTTAGCTGTAAGGTGTGTCTCTCTACTCAAACGTCTGCTGCTTCTGTTGTAGATCAATCATGTTAACAACAGTAATTCAGCTGACAGCGGTCAAAGCTCTTTTCTACTTCACAGAGAAACAGTAACAGCGGTAACAAGGAAAACACAGGCTGCGCTGATGATGGCTGGAGAGCTGAAAGGTGCCCAGCTTTTCTTTTCATTATCATTACAAGTAAAACACAGGTTGTGCGTCTCAGTGTTTGTATGACTGAGACACACAAGTCAGGAGCTTGTATGGCTGTCGGCTTACACACACACACATCTGTATACACACATGCTCAAGCACTCCCCGACATGCAGACACACATACCCAGGTGTGGGGAGGAGTGTACAGTAACACACACACAGAGACACTCACACAGCTGCAGAAACTTTGCTAACTATATTTCTTCCCGTACTTTCGTCAAAATGTGTAACTTCTGCAAGTTTCTCTTCTGTGAGCTTCTTATCAAAGACACATGCTTAAAAGACAAACCACCTTCTGAAAAAGCAACCAGTAGCTTTGGACTCAAAAATACTTGCTGTGACATCAAATGTTGCTCATTTGAATAGTGGTGCCCTACTTTCCAGGTGGCATTGCATTTTGAGCCTCTGTAATTCCAGTTAGGCTTCTGTTGCTACCTGTTGTGTTTCCTGCTATGAGAGTAAACCTGTTTCAACAACTATCTTTCCAAAGGGCAACTTTTTATTGATTGGCAACATTGTTTGGGAATCAGTGGTGCATGGGAAGCAGATCACTGGCAATAGATAGTAGACTAATGTTTCTTTATTCTATGATTCTTTATTTTCTTTATTTCACGTTTTTATGCTACCTTCAAGCACATGTCAGCCAGAACAGTGGGGGTTATTTAACTTTTGCTTGCATAGGGGAAACTGACTTTTATGGTGTTAAAGTAGTTAATTATTTAATTCACAGTATTCTCGTGATAACTAATGATGTAGGCTATGATGAAAATGAATACAGTTGTTGCACAGTTTTATGAAATGAGAACCAGATGTTCAGTGTCTTAAACCAACACAGATTCACCTTTTTTAGTCTGAACTCAGACGTTCCTTATTAAACTCAACTCACCTTTTATCCAAGAGACAGATGATCGCCAAGACGCATGTTATTCTGAGAGCTGAGTGTTCCATTTTGTGCCTTGTAATTATGGAAAAAGGGAAAGAAAAAAGTTTTAAAAATAAAGAGACAAGAGTTTAACGTCCAATATTCCGCCTTAAAGTTTAGGGTGGACAACAGAACAGGGTCAGGTCAGGTCCGGCTAGACGTTGGCGCTGGACTTGACAGCTCCGACGACCCCGGGTCCAGATGTGCCAGCCAGCGGCGGAATACTCATTCAAAAAAAGTTTCATCAACCTCTCAACTTACTGAATGAAGGAGGCTGCTACAAGTTTGAGGAAAAGTCAATGTTGTCTTTCTCATACACATCCGTACACATCCCGGTATCTCCGCCAAGGTATCTGCATTGGTATAACATCCGAGAGAGACAGCTGAACCAAGATAGGCGCTCTAAATGAAGTCTGCTTGACTAGTGATGTTTCGGTGCTCACCGATAGTCCTCTAAACTACTGCACTTAGCGCTTCGCCAGCCCACTTTTTTGCGTCACCCAGGGAGTAGAAGAGCGCCGAGGGAGGTCAAGTGGCTCGTTAAAGCAGGATAGAGATCCTTTTAGATAAGGATACCAGAAACATTTAGCCTGCTCCCTCTGTGAGGGAGCACATTTATATTCACTGGAGGAGCGACACTGAGGATGAGGATGATGAGTGTATTGCAAAAGTGAAGAAGACTTTTGGACTGATTTCAGCGAGTGGAGATTTGGTTAAAAAGATGATGAGGATGAAAGGATGAGGATAAGAATGATGATGATGTTCGAGTTTTAAGAGGAAGCCCATACTGCAGGGCAGACAGACTTAGAATTATAAAAATTGGTGATTTATGATGATTAGATGATGAAGATTAGATTTCCTTCACCGTTTTCTCCTCAAATCAGACCATGATTTTCAACTCTTGTGTGTGTCTGTGTACAGTGACACACTTTTTGTATCCTGCAATGACAAAAAGAGCTAACAGTTGGGGACATTTAATTCTTTACTTTATACCTAAATGCATAATTTCAATTGTGTGTGTTTCACTTCCATAAATTTGGGGGACACCAAAGGGACATCATTTAAAAGGAAAGGTCAAAATTGAGAAGTAGAGGCCGAAATATCCTGACCGTTAGTCTCTAGTATGGGTCAAGCTCCAAAAACGCATGGATCTTCCATTTGCTCTAATGCAACAGCATTGATGCCTGATGTAAACAGGGGGTACTGTTTACATCATCAGGGTGGGTTATTTCCTCATACCCTAGAAATCCCTTCCAGAGCCACAGATGACATTATAGTACTTCACAGACTGCACTGGTGCTAACAATGACAAGTAAACTGATTTTGATGTGTAAATTCGGTGGAGTTTTGCTGTAATACATTTTTCTCAGTGAACAAACAATAATCTGTGTATAGGAGTTTGCAAAGTTTAGATTATGTCAATGTGAGGATCCTCTTGTGCTCTGTGACTAGAAAAAGTATCATGAGAAACTGAGGGCTTGTTAAAATTGTCGGCTGAAGTTCATTGCTCTCTAACCTTGTCTGTGTGTCATGGCCTTTAATCTTTCCGTTTAAACGACTATAAAGCAAAACAAAAAAGCTCCCTTGTTGATCAAGACCACATGATATCACTCATCTCAGTGCTTTATGAGTAGCCGAGAATAAAGATTCAGAAACCACAAATAAAAAGGTTTCCCCCCACCAGAGGAGGGAAGCAAGCATTCTGCCAGCATGGAGTCACCAGAGTAGTAAAACACTACACAAGTTTAGCATTCAGACGCAATTAAGTTGCCATACACAAATTTAGAAGATCAGGGAAACAATCCCACATCAAATTTTCTCCCTGAGAGATTTATCACAGCACCCTGATCTGTCAGATTTGGCAGAGACAGCAACTTTGTGCTTAATTATTTCAAGGCCTGTAAGGAAAGCAGGCTTGTTAGTAGACTTAGTGGTTTTTGTGACTTTGGGTTCAGCTCTACAGCAGGATGTGTTGCATGCTGTCATCCCAATCTTTCAGTCTCTCTTGCTCTGATCATGACTGATGATAGCATTACTTTCTGAATCAACATGACTCATACATTACTTCCCTGTCTCCACTTGGAGAATCAAAAACAGCAGCAGAGAGGACCTCTATTGTGACGCAATGAGGCAGTTCTATGAACCAAATCATGAAAAGGTGTTAAAGGCGTTTTTTTTTCTTTACTGTATATAAAAGAAGCCCATTCCCGCCAGAAATAGAAAATTAATGTAGATTTAAAATGTAGTCATTTTGCATTTTTTAAAGCAGGTCTATGTACAGTCACTATGCTGAACAGCTGCTACTGTGACAACAAGTGACAATCAAAAGATAATTCTAATGCTTAAACATAGTGTAAGTCTGCAAAATGTCTACTATAGGGCAACATCTGCCAAAAGATTGCCAACTACCGATTATATTGATGAATTCATTTTTCATTTGTAAGAGGAATGTGTTATTTTTTCTTCAAAAAGTTACATAGTCTAGCTTTAATAAATAAAATTTATGAGGTAGTGAGTGAAAAAATATGCAATAGTAAGTAAAATAATGAGAAAAAGTAAAAAATTCGACATACCGTGAGCAACTCAACTTTCATATTATATTTGATCTAGTTTTGACTTACTAAATCAACATTTTGAAATTTTGAAAAAAGTAAACATTTTGCAAGAGTCAAAAATATAAGATAGTCAAAATTATGAGACAGTTTTTATCATGACTTTCCATCTCTTTTTTATTCTTTTGCTTGTATATATGGGCTTCCATTGGGATGCTACTTGATGCGATCCATAAGTCAAAGTCAGAAATGTCAAGTTTGTTCTCAGTTTGAATGTCTCTGACCTCAAATTATTTACTACTATACAAGATGTGATTTAATCAAATGTAATTAGGGACTAATTTTTGTTTTTATTTAAGCATTACTACTCACAAAATGTGTCAGGGATAATGAATTTGAGGCCTAATTATTTTAATTTGAATGACAAGTGTAGGTCCCAGCAGGTGACAGAATGCTACATATTCATGCTATGGACCTATTACCCATTATTCATAATGAAAAAGGAAATTGTGCACACACACTCACGCACATGCAGACACATAATACACACAACTTCCACAGCTGGCCTGGAGTCCTCTGCCAAGGAGTTGGGCCTGCCGTCTCTCGCTCTCTCTCTGTCTCACTCACTCACACACACACACACACACACACACACACACACACACACACACACACACACACACACACACACACACACACACCCCTTTAATTGTTTCCCATTCTACACTGCAGAGTATGTTCCTGTTCAGTTACATTCATTAAAAATGATGTGGGAAACATTTCAGTGCTAGTCTCAGTTCAACTTGACTCCTGTGTCTAGAGACAAAGACTTTATTTTTGTCGAATGCTAATGCCAGGTTCATTTCATAGTTCCCTATTTTGTGCCTGAATGTTTTTGTTTAAACATGATTTTCCTGTAGTCCTTGAAAACATTTATTATTTTTATCTTGCACAGCTCACTCTCACTCACTCTGCTACATGAAATACAAACCTGCTGAACATTTAATTCAATAATAAACCAAAACACTGAGTTTTCCCAACAGCGCTGATATTTTGTCGAGTTGCAGCGTCTGGTTCAATTGAAACTTTATTGTCCTGCAGGGAAAGACACGGCCGAGCTAAGTTTTCACAGTCTGGTGGCGAGTGCCATGTAAACACATTAGGTCATACAGTATTTATGAATATATAGTTTCTGGTCTTGTGCAATCAGACTGTTACATTATACTGCCAACAAAAAGTTAACAGCAGTGATTTACTACTGAAATGGAAAACATATATAAAATATAATATTTTATCTTTAAGTTCTTTTTTGTCTTCTGTCAAAATGTTTGATGGAACAAAAGTAAAGCAAATAGTTATACATTTGGAATGATGGAAGGTAAAGTAAATTCTTGCTTGACAAAATGATTGTGCTTTGCATGCTTGACTGTGTGTTTCTAGTGATCTTGCATGAACATCAAGTAATGGTTTTTCCCCAAAATACTTGCTGAACAAAACCAACTTACACGATGAAGAGTACCAGATTTTTTCCAGGTACACATTTAGGATTAATACCCACTATATACATAGAAATTGCAATATATTGAATTATTATATCGCCATTGACATTACAAGTGTGAAAGACGTAATCAGACAAAAGTTACCATGGTTTTCAACCAAGCACGAAAGCAGCAATGCAGCTTGTAGTTAACAGGAAGGAAATTATCTGGCTGCTGTATATAACCACTAAATTGCTGCTCTCATGCTTGATTGAAAACCATGGTAACTTTGGTCTGATTACCTCTGTCACACTTGTAAACTCAAAAGGTGCTATATAAAATGGGGAGGGGGCTGGAGCCGATCCCAGCTGATGTTGGGCAAGAGGCGGGGTACACCCTGGACAGGTCGCCAGTCAGTCACAGGGCTGACACATAGAGGTCGATATAAATGGTGTCTTGACTTTGGTGACTTTTACACAGTACAGTAACGAGCTTTCATTAGTTTGGACTGTCCCTCCTTTACTGCCATGAACTTTTGAAGACTGACTTCATTGTTGCAGAAATAGCAGAGCGGGTGTCATGGTTACTTTCACCATTTAATGCATGCATAGGGATACCATGAACCCAAACCACTATTACTATCAACCTGGGCTCTCATACATCCCAAATTAAGTAGAAGGTGGTTTACTATGATAGGATTTATGATAGAAGGTCAGAAATAATTACAACATGTAGTAATTTAAAGATAGCTTGTGGCTGTTTTGCAAAATCCCTCATCTTCTCTCTCTCTGCATCTCTGGCTTGTCTTGGCCTTTCTTCACCCCACTCTGTCTCAGCACATGGATTAATAACACTGTGACAGTCCACTGCGCAGTATATTAACTGACCGAAGTTATGTTTGTCACACCCTCGCTCTCCGTGTCTCTCTGAGGAGGGAGTTCAAGCGAAGTTCACGTTTTTTGGAGAGTTTTGGAGTGAGCTGACGAAAACGAGCAAAGCAGAGGGGAGCGCGGCAGAGCAGAGGTTAGTCAATTACAAGGCTCAACTCTAGTAACAAACATCTAACAAGCAATTTCTTGGTGTGTGTGTGTGTGTGTGAGAGTGTGTGTGTAGGAGACAGAGAAAGAGAGGAGAAAAAGATTGTGGGTGCATGAGACTGTCAATAGGAGTGGATGGTTGTATGTTTTTGCATGCAGGGACACGTGTTCTGTGAGGGACTTTGTGTGAAATGGGGAGAGCAGGCCGGGCAGGACAAACAGTGCAAAGGAAGGGACAGCTGTGCAGTTACACCATAGGGAGCTGGGACAAATGACAGGGCTGCCAGTTAAACAATCAGTATTCAAGCTCGATGGCTTCTGTGATTGAAGTATTGGTTTGAAAAAGAGAAAGTTAAAAACGAAGTACTCGTATGAAAGCATTTTTGCTCTCCTTCATTCACTCCACACTCCAATTTATTTTTCTTTCTTCCTCTGAGTCCTTTTGCCCAGTACACATTGACTGAAGCAACAATATGACACTGTTTGGCTTCAGGGATATAATTTGAAATCAGCAGGTAGATCAGCAGGGCTCTGAATTTCTTCACTCTGATTGACATCATCATCAACATAATTTACTGTGTTTTTATCTCAATGTATCTTAATAATCTACAGAACATACACCCACACATGCTACGCAATGCTGTAGATCTAATGTTTGTTTTGTACCTTCCAGTGCCAGTAACACATGCATGTTATTAGAACAGTCACAAAGTTGTTTCCTACTGTAATGTTTTGTATCTGTGTTGCAATCCCCATGCCGAGACTCCAGTGTGGTTCTAATCAATTAACCCGTCATTGCTGGGAATGAAAATATCCCGGGGTTGTGAGAACTGGCTTTATTTTGGATGATCCTGACGATTCACAGAATGTACAGAGAACACACGCCTGAGGGGAGGTAAAACTTTTCGCTGAGGATCCTTTAACAAAACAGGCACCAAAGTGGGATGCTAAACTTCCGTGAATTTTTTTTCCCCCCGGTGAATGGAAAAGAAAATATTTCTTGGGTTGTATTTTTTGGGAAAGGGAGAAAGTGAAAGAGTCATATTTTCAAATCTCAGTTCAACCAAAGGTACTACAGTAATTGTTGATTTGAAAAACAGCTCACAGGGAATTTCAGTAAGGTCACATTAATGCATTGCTTAGAATTAGGTTACTTCTGTCATTCCACTTATTTTGTTCTTCAAACTTTGAAAGGGGCACCAAAGAAGGAAAAAGAAATCAAATAGAAGTTTTATTTTATTGCATTAAAAAGAAAAAACTTTGACAATTCCAGTATTATGAATTATATACTTTGTGTATGTAGCCACTCTAGCTATGAGGTGTCCTGATGGTCTGAGGTGGATTTGTGACAATGATGTCCTGGATTTGAGCCCAGTCCAGGACCTTTGTTGAACCTCATGCTTCCTAAACTTTCTCCTTCTTCACTACACACACTACCTACAGTGATAAACACTTTCACACGGTTTAAACCACCATCTTCTGAGTGAAAGGACAATGTCTTAACTCAACAAGCCATCTAACACACCCAGCAGAACACTGTTGGCAAAGCAGGGGCATGGATAAGACAGGCAAATCATGCTGTTCCGAAGACTTCATATGGATTTGCGCACACACACACACACACACACACACACACACACACACACACACACACACAGTCACTCACCCAGTCTTTTTGTTAAGAGAATCAGAAGTGCTTGTTTTCCTTGCCGCCTCACTTACCCCTGGGTATCCCTAATTGGGGATGATTACAACATGTTTGCATGCTATTGTTGACTCAAAACGTTGTTTGTGTGCATGTGCGTCTGTGTGATTCTGGAATATGCATTTTTGTGTGTGTGTAATTCAACTAGGGAGGTATACAAGGTAGCAGGCAGAGCTGATCCAAGAATGTGTTTACAAACCCTTATCGTAGCTTCAGAACAAAATTGCCGTATGAAGAACAGTTGGATAATTATATGGGTTACTAAGCTAAAAATGTCAATAAAAATGTCTCTCTCTTTCTGGCACCCATAAAAGCAGTACCAGCACACACCCACACACTAACAGAAGCACACAATCTAAATATTGTACATATGGTCACATTGGCTGAAAATTTGAGGTTATTGAAACCAACACAGCTGATGGACAGCTCTACTTGAAGTGCAAGTCATGTGTTTGTGCCATGTTTTCTTTTAATCCATTATTTTCATTATTTCGTATATGCTATGTTTTACGTGATTTTTGTTGATTTCAATTAAGTTTAATTCACTTTAGTCTTTTGTGGTCATTATTATCATTACCGTCAGTCCTCTCAGTGCAGTCTGTCATGCCGGGTAGCATGGAGACATAGCATTACAGTAAGTCAACTTTCTGCTCCAAGGATGCCATCTTGTGTTCAAACACCAAAATGAATGGCCCATCTCAGTCTGGCATGTGTATAGTATTGTGCAAACCAGACGTAATTCATGTAGTTTTATAAACACTACTTAGACCTGTAATATTGTACTGTATTAGTGCCAAACTCTACCTAAATGCCATACTGGCCCTTTACTGCAGAAACGCTGTAGCAGCTCCACTTGTAGCTAAGGAGGTTGGAGGGTTGTGTTGAGCGCTGGCACATTATTTCACACTCATCTTCCCTGTAGAGAAACATACAAAAAGGAAAAGATGCTTTGTACACTGATCACAAGTTGCCCATGCACATGTGCACACACTTTAGCAAACTGGTAGTCTGCTTCCCATCAAGGCCTTCCCTGACTGTTGTTGTACAAACAACCGTGTTTATTGACTCTGTCCTTAACAGAAAGAGACCTGCCCTGTCTTCACACAGGAACAGACATTGAGCCAAAGCAGCCACAGTAGACAGCAGGCCCCCCCTTTTGTCTCCCACCAACCTCTGGCGGCCATGTTTTCACAACCCAAGATAACAGAGAGAAGGAGAGGAGGGGGTGCCAGAGACAGTTACGGAGTTTGATAAATGACACAAATGTGAGTAAGACGTGATGGAAGGAGAGAGAGAGAGAGAGAGAGAGATGTGAGACAGGGAGATTTAGGGGAGTGGGGGTGAAAGATGAGTACAAGACACCATTGCGAGGTCATCTCAATGTTTATCCACCCACAACAATGATGTGAGTCAATGAGTGTTTCTCAAGGCAGCAAGTGTTGTTTCAGGATGTTGCAATGATGACAGGTTCCTCGAGGTAAGCGCCTACAGTATGTTTCTCAAGGAGGAGGGTCATTTTGCCAAAATACATTTTAAAGTGAAACTTCTCTAGCTGAGCTTTATCTGCACAGCAGTTTATCTGGCCTAGCGCTCGACTCACATCGTGTTCAAGAACAACCCCTGTGCACAATAAGTCAAATACTCCTGATCACTGAGGGGTCCTGAGGCAAGCTGTGCCTAAAAAGGCGGAGATGCAATGTTGTGCACAAAATGGACTATTAAATCTCCTAGCACTAGCAGCCTAGTTGGGTGGGCTGTGGAACTTAGGCAGCCATCACCTCCAGGGCCTGCATTAACTCATAAAGATCACTGTCTCTTTCAAACACACTGAGCCAAAGTGGAGGTTGTGTGTGCGTGTGTGTGTTCATGTGAATGTTTGCAAATTTGAGAATGTACATGTCTCAATCTTGAAAGCATGATAAATTATACTTTTAGTGCATATTTCTTCTATAAAATAAGTCAGATTGCTTCATTTCACTGTCTGTATTAAACATGTTTCTGTGTGTGTGTGTGTGTGTGTGTGTGTCTGTCTGTCTCTCTCCCACTCCTGTAATTACAGTCATTGGTATCAGATGGAACCCCACACAGAGTTGATCTCTAGATGTGCCCTTTGTGTAAGCAGCATCTCACTGCTAGATTGATAGAGGATTGGAGGAGAGTTCACACAAATGGAAGAGCATTATAGTGTCGTGTTACCACTAAGTTCTCTATCTGTGTCCGTTTCGCTCCCGCTATCTTTCTCTCAGTCTTTCCCTCCTTTCCCTTTTTCCTCCATTCATTAATAATTTTCCCTCCCTTGTCGCTCATTTCCCTGTACTGGCCAACTAATTTCTCATTTTTATATAATCTCATCCCTCCTATCCATGTTCTAGCTCTCTCTTTGTTATTCTGCAAGAGAACACACACATACGTTTACAGTAAATGCATGGTAAATTAAAGCAGCAGACCACCAAGACTGCACTGTAGGAGATAAGAAAAGGCAGTACTCTACTTATCTGACTGATCTACGGAAATGACTGTCTGCAGCGTAACACTATAGATCCATTTACAGTGGCAACCCTTCATTAATGCTTTGTGTGAGGCTGTGTTTGTGTGTGTGTATGCACTTAACAGTCATTGCTGTTGGAGACAAAACTCATCTCTAGTAGGGACGATGTTGCATTCCTGAGGCACTATTTCTCTCTCAGGGGGACACATGGAAAAATACACCCATTCTAACCTGGCCGTGCACTCCCACGGACACACACATAGGGATACATGCACACACACACACACTGACTGACAAAGACAGACACATGCAGCCACATGCACACAGATGTTGACAGACAACTATATTTATACCAATGCTCCAATAAATCTATCTGCTCACTTGTCTATTTTCCCTGGCTTTGCCCAAGCAGCACTGAATGCCTGCAGAGCTTAAAGAGGGAGAGGAGAGGAGAGGGCAAAGGAGTTACAGTAGGGGAGATAGAAGGACACGAGTGCATTTTCCTCCTCTTTGGCCTACCTCTCCATGTCTTAAACACAACTGTTAGCCCGACTCTGCTGCGCACCACCGTGAAACAAATTCCTGGAAAATATGAACTTGTGTCAACTTGTACAGCTCAAACTAATGCAGGCCCACTTTTCTTTTTTTCCCCCCTTTGTCTTTTCATTTCTACAGCATAAATACCTCAAAACAACACCTCTTTTTGTTGAGTGGCAAAAATAATCTAATCAAGGCAGAGGTGCGTAAATACGGTTTGGTGAAAATCATCGCTGAAGTAAAAGCCTAACTCGACCCTGTGCCTGTATTAAAAAAAAAAAAAAATTTGTAAATGCATGGAACACTCACACAATGTCTGGAAGAACTCCGGAAGGAAAAAATGATATAAGATGTTATTAAATTAGTCTGTAAATGTTTATATTCATTTTGGCAGGTTGAAATCTCTGCTTTGTGCCGCTTCTCCTTGCTGGATGTAGTATTTAGTACTAGAGGTTTGATGTGGAATATTTCTGTCAGGAGTAGGCTCAATGCCACGTTTAAAGTTCAAACTGACACCTACTTGCCTTAACACCATAATAGTTACTGATAAAATATGCTATACAACAAAAAAACGATGCTAATTTTCCTGTCTTTTTCTTGCGTGGGGATCTTCATACTTACAATCAGTTAATTTTATGTGCACCTGTATGTTAGGTAGGGAGCAGGGAGAGGACCCAGGCACAGACAGAAGTCTCAAAGGTCTATTCAATAATCAAGCCAGGTTTCAGAGAGGTAAACAAACAGGCAGGTTACCCAACTGGGGGGACAGACGGGCAGACGGGCATCACACACACAGCACATCTCAAGCACAATGAACTGACCCAATGAAAAGGACAGGTATAAATAGGGAAGGGACTGACGAGGGAATCAGGGCCAGGTGGGTAACGGGGATCAGGTGCAGACAATCAGACACGAGGGCAGGAACAAACAGGAAACACGAGACCAGACTACAAAACAAGACAGGTAACTGACAGATACGTGGACCATAACACCGTATATGTCAACATGGTTCGAATAATGAATTTGTGCAAATATACTATAAAATGCACCAGAAAAGAAGTGTCTCATCACCTCACGCCTCATATAAGTCCGAGACTGCACATGGAAAGAATGAGATTAAATAAGAATGTTTTACTTTTTATTTGAATAGTGTTTTGGATGTGAGTCACAAACGGTAGTTTTATGCTAAATGAAAATGCAACATAACATCCAGATATGAAATGATTTCTGAAGAATACAAAAATGAAGAGCATAACAAAATGTGAAGCAAACATGACAAAATGTCATTAAATAGATGACAAATCAATGAATTCCGTAACACCCGTGGACAGGTAGGCTGTTTGACACTAACACAACCTAGGTGGCCAAAATGGGTTGCATTATGCAGCTGTCACTGAAATGTTTTACAATTCCATTCTGGTAAAAAATGCCTTTATATCCTCTTTCCTTTTGTGCTCTCTTACTGCTACATTCTGTTGTTTTCCACCAAATCTGCTTAGAATAATGTCCGAAATTTGGAAGTACTTGGAATGTGCTTAATTTGACATATGCAGATACTGAAATGGTCTTAGGCTCACCTCACTTGACAGGTCAGACAAAGAAGACCACAAAATCAGACAGCACTGTTAATTTGTCTAGTATTCCCATTAAAGGAGTTACAGAACGTCAACCCAAAACATCATATGAACAGCAAATTATGTGACTTCTGTAGTTCCATTATTTCTGATAATTACCACCATCATGAGGCCTTATATTAGCACAATCAAAGTTACACCAACAATAACTAACTGAAAAGCATTTCATCATGATTACCATGTACATGAAGACACCACCACTGATAAAATATGGCCCTTTCATAAAGTGTGTCTGACAGTTTTTTTTTGTTATTGATTTCATTCTAATATTAAACACGTGTGCCGTTCATACTGTAGAAATACTCTCATTTGCTTCATTGTTACAATAGTGATGAATGTTAATAATGACCCAATATGTTGTGCTGGGTCACTGTGCACTGTGTCATTGAAATGACAAGACTGCAAACTATGTAACTTTGAGGCCTTGTTTATACAAATAGATTTAGGCTTTTGTCAATATGTGAGTGATTTCTTTCCAAAATGCTTAATATAAATATTTCAAATATTTCAAACTATAGTCGCTTAAATGTAAAGATAACTGCTAACATCCACTGTTCAAAATGTAATGATGGATATCTCACTTTGGAATAGAAATTATGCTGATCTAGTTACTAAATAAAGCTGCACACACAGGTTTTACTTTTTATACATACATTTTATAAAGGGTTTGGGAGATATTGCCCACATCACAGCCATGCTAAAACTTGCCACTAATCAAGGTGGTCATTTGACAATGCAACTTTGGGAACAGCCAGATCTGAATCATGATAACACTACCAACTGTAAGATCAAAAAGCGAGATGATTCTGAATCCTTGAGGGGAAGATAAGATCCTACCTCACTCACTCAAAGGCAGATAGATAAAGTTGAAGCAATGCAGTATTATAGTTCAGCATACTTACTTGTCTGGTACGCAAGTGTAAATGAGATGACATGATTTATGGTTTATGCGAAACATACTTCCTCTGAAAACGAACAACAAATTAAAGATCTAGTCTGCCTCATGCAGAGACAGAGAATCAACGAGCAGTGTGCTTTTAATAACCAACATAATGCAGTTTAATGTCAGACAGCAACTTAAAGATACAGTATATAAAAGGTACTGTCAACTGGAGGATACGGTGATAACTGACCAACCTGCACAAACACATAAACGCTTTCTCTCACACACACGCACACACACACATGCACATACAGTATCAAACGAAAGCTAACATCCAAAGTGCATTATTACATTAGCCCTGTATATCATATCAGATACAAACAAAATACACTATATACATTTTCTTGATACCAAACAATGTCATGTCAATAAAGGTTTCTCTTTTGGTTTAATAGGGACAGACAACCCCAAAAGGTTTTATTTCCAAGCTATTGAAGAAGTCCATGGCAGCCATCGTATCCAAAGTGCTTCTGAGAGAGATGGAAGTGAGTAGTCTTGTCATCATATCTTTATATAAATAACAGTCTTTGCTGGCAGGCCAAATCCACACCTGCAAAACATGGTGTTGACAGCATTCTTCAAATATGATAATGTGATACCATTTCCCTTTATTGTGAAAAAAAAAGTAAGTAAAGACCAGCATCTTTTTGTATTTGGTGTGCCTGTTCAATTAAAAGAGTAGGCTACAGTAACTGAGAGACAGATTGATATCAACATTTTTTTTTTAAAGATTTTGAGGTGGTAAAATGTAAAGATGCTCTGATTAGTGGTAATGCATAATTAAGAATATTGTTGCACTGTTACACTGTTGGTGTGGTCATACAGCATATTGTAGATTGAAAGCATGTCTCTAAATTACTTAAAATAACAGATATTAGAAAAAGAATCCTTAGATGCTCAAAAAGTTTCATAATATTCTCTGTGGCCCTTGTCGATTAGCGGCCAGTTTATACAATTGACCATTCGCTAAACCCCTCCCATGTAACGCCAATTGTTCGATCATAGTTTAGCAACTGTAACAAGGCATGGCAGGTCTGTCAAGCTCCACATGCTGAAGCAATGTCCATGGGGCTGTAGTAAGAGTGATACTCTGTATATAAAGAGTTTGCAGCCTTTCCAAAACCCAGAATATGGGAATAAAAGTGTAAAGAATGGATTAAACAGTGGGTTTAACTGCCCTAATGAAGGCTGCAAATGTTAGCATGTCCAGCTAGATAGCTTACTACTTACACTAATAACATAACGCAGAGTTACTTCCAAGGTCAAGGAGCATTTCTTTAGCTAACTGTTCCCATTTTCATTCAACCAAGTCATTAGCATAATTAGCTAGTTAGCTACAGCTGCAAGCTGAAAAGCTGCCTGTGACAGTTGTAACTTCAACTGGCAAAACTGAAAACATTTGTCTACCTCTGTCTGAAATCAAGGACCCATTGTTTCAAAATCTTGAGAAGAATCTTGAGTGGTAAATCTTCTGCTATTATTGTAAACTGCATATGGACCATGTGAGAGTGGGAAGCTTGGCAGGGGTAGCAACAAAAGTAAGGGGGATGGGGCTTAGTGAACAGTCAATTAAGGAAACTCCATAATCAATTCAGGTGCATCATTACAAGCTGAAACCTGAAAATCTTTGGTTTTAGGTAGCAATCGAGTGATAGTGGAAGTGACACTAAGAAACTGTGCCACATTAGGTTCTCCGTGCATAAGTTTTCCTCTTTCATTGAAATGGAAAACTCACATTCTTTGGTCCTTTTTCATATACAAAAGAAAAAGAAAAATAGGTAGTTCAGAAAGAAACATTTCTCTGTTTTACCTTCTATTTTACTTATTTTATTCCCCCTTGCCATTGTTTACATGTGGTTGCATTTACTTTGTGTACCTTTTGAACCTTTCGCTTATGTCTATCAAAATTCCTGGGGACCAAACAGCCATAACTCATAACTAGGACCAAATACTATTCGAAATGAACATTTTAGGTGTATTATCTGACTGTGACTGGTGCAAAAACATAAACAAAAGGGATCAACATGAAAGTCCAAAAGCTATCCTTCTCTCACACTAGCCAAACTAAAGCAAAAACCTCAAAAAGTAACATAAGTAATTATAATTAACCAAGTCATAGTGGTTACTCTCAACCTCAGTTCATCAGTTCATCAGTGACAGAGACTAAGCTCTTTTCGGACCAAGCATTTCTTGCACTGGACAACACAACACCAGTGGAAACGACACAGACAGTTCTCCTCAAACACCACTGTTTCCTCCCGCCAGCCACGCTCACAGCACAGCAGGTCGCAGCCGCTGATGTCCATGGCTGTACTGTTGCACATGCGCCCCCGTGTCCCCAGTGACCCAGTTTTCCGATTTGCAAGGCAGAAATCGGGCGACTCATCAGAGTAGATCAGATCCTGTTTATCTGGCGGCTTTATGTTCTGGCCGACAGGGATCAGGGTCTTGCCGTCGTTGCCACCCATCACCTTGGAAGCGCCATTGAAGCGCTCCAGTAGGCGGTCGCCTACCTCACGGAAATGAGGCATCTTTTTCCAGCATGTGCGCAAGGTGCACGAGCCCGAAAGTCCGTGGCACTTGCACTCTGTCCGCATGTAGAGCTTCACCGCCTGGGAGGGGAAAGCACGGAGGGGTGGGTGGGTTTAGGGTTTTGGGTGGCAGGGGAAAAGAGAGAGGTGAAGGAGGGCAAATGGGTGAGAAAAATGGAGAAAGAGAGAAGGTTGATCAAACAGAAAAAAGGGGACAAAGGAAACTTAAACGTGTACCCTGAAGTGAAGCAGAACTGCTTTTGACAAATGACAAGTTCTCTAAAGAAGTAATTTACTATTGTGTTTTCATGATATATCACAGACAACGCCACTGGATCTCACACACACACACACACACACACACACACACACACACACACACACACACACACACACACACACACACAAATACACACACTGATAGATAGGTAAGATAAAAGCAGACGCTGTTCAGAAGGAATTTAACTCCCCAACCCCCCTCTCCTTCCATGTTGCCTCTGGCCTTCCTACATCTAACAAGCCTTGACAACAGATCATTCACTTATACTGCACATAATTAACCCATCACACACACACACACACAGACACACATACCTGCAAAACGTGTATACAAGTACACACGCATGCATGCTCACAAACAGATATTTGCACGCATCACAGCACGCTTATTTCTCAACGTCTGGGCATTTCTGTGCAGGTCTCATCTTTTGTTCACATGGTTTGTTCGCTAATGCTGCAATTGGACTATATCCCAAAATCCTCCTCTCTGCTCTACCTGCTTTTGACCCCAGCTAAAGTGAACTTTGTAACTCTGTGTTTTGCTTGTGCATGTGTCAACATTTCTACAAGTGGGTGTAACAAACTGAGACCAACAGAACACTGACAGCTAAAAGTAAATGTGATCTGGAAGATTTACTGAGCTATATTATAATTGAACGTAATTAACTACTCTCGAAAGTTGCTACTTTATCGCCAATCTTTTGGTGGCATGACTTGTCGAGGCCATACTTCACTCACTGTTCATACGGGCAACAAAGAGGAACTTTAAACTTCTACAAGGGCTGTGGAAATGTTAGAAGCTACCTGCCTCGGAGGCTTGAAAACAAAATGTGTGGCACGCTCTTGTTTTTTTGTTTCAGAAACCTGATTCTTGTTAGAATATCAGCTTACGCCGCTACACAAATATGGCTGGGGGCGATGTCTTTCTCTTTTGCATGTTCGTGGAATGATGGAACATTCCACAGGACAAGCAACACCTTTGCTGCCAAAATCTTTGAGAGTATAGTGAAATATCAGACCTGTGTTTAGTACAGTAGCAGTTAAAATACATTTTTTCAGGTGCATTGCAGTTGTGTTCAATCTGTTCGTAACTCTACCCATTCAAAACGTAAACAGAAACTGCACAGACATACTGGGGTATTCATTCTGAAACTATTTCTTACCAGCCGCCCAGCCTCGTTGTTGTGCAGGTCAATGAGCGTCCTGATGTCGCTCTTGCCCCTTCTCCTCTTGGCATCCATAAACTGTTTCGACTTTTCATACCCAAACTCCACATCATCGCCGCAGCCCCCCCACTCCCACTTGACTCCGTCCCCAGAGGAGGAGGATGAAGAAGACGGCCTTGGAGGTGCTCTGTTCCTGGTCGCCTCACAGCCACACTGCAGGAGGTCTCCCATGCTGCAGGCCTGGGTCACAGCGTGGGTCACACCGGCCGCCGTGATGGCATAAACAAACGCTGTCTCACGGATATCTACAGTACACGGGACAAGCAGGAGAGGGGTTTTAGATTATTGTTTGGTTCCCAAGTTTGGTTTACACACCAAAACGCAGGAGTCATTTAAGTAATATACTGATATCTGATGACATATACAGAAATATGTTATGATGTTAGGTGTGAAAATGCCCTTAGCTTAGCATAAAGACGCCTACCACCACCTCTAAAGCCAGGACAGTGCCAGGCTAGCTGCTTTGGCTTTTTATGCTAGCTAAGCTAACCAGCAGCCTAGTTAGCAAAATAGAGCAAATAACCATATTCCCAAAATGTCAAACTATCCATTTAAGTACTATTATATGTTGGAAGCAAAATTTAAACAGGAGGTTGAGGTTCATTTGGAAGGACAGGTTTTGGAAAATAGAATGAGCAATCCAAATATGCTAATGTAACAAGCAGACACAAGCATTTACTTTTTCCGATTGTCATTGATTCTTTCAGCACTTTCTCTTTGCACATGATAAACACATTACACCCCACCACATTCAGACATCTGTCGATCTTTTCATTGACATACTCTTTGATGAAACTCTTTGTATTTGACCATCCCCGAGTCCTCCACAATCAATCACAGCCAAGACAACAAATGGGAAAAATACAGAGCACTACAAGTGAAAGAATCTGGTTTCCATCCATTCATCCAGGCATCTGTCCCTCCATCCAGTCAGTCAATATTACAGCTACATGGAACAGGATAAAAGCACCTTTCTCTCAATCCTGGTCCATTACTACGATCATGAAGCGTCATTGGATTTGTGGTGCTGAGAGGATGGCTATTTGTCCCTCGCACATGCATACACATACACATGCTCACACGCTCATACACACCACAGCTGCAAGTTTATTTCGGGTGCAGAGCTTAACACTCCTGGCTAAAGGCATGTCCAACCACAACTGCAAATTGATCGTCTGTCCTCCCTGGTGGCTTCAGCATCATTCTCACCCTCAGCTCAACAAGTCTTTATCCTCAGTGATTGCAGCTATTGTCATTCACTCAACAACAAAAGAACAGATATGAAAGAATCTCAGAGACCTACTTTCTTTGTAAATATCTTATTCATTCTTTTTCCTCATTTGTATTTGTGTGCTGTTGACAGTGACTTTAAATTACTCTATTTTGATTTTGTCATGGTTAAAACATAGGTTATGAAAACCTGACTGTCTCAATAACCTTTCTTTGATGGGACATCTTTATCACAGTTGATCCAGGACAAATCTAACATCTAACACCTTCCAAATCATTCAAATCCTTTTAAACCTCGGTGTTTAATGACTGGGATTAAATTAAACATGGCCAGGAAACAAAACAGTAATAAAAAGCATAAAGCTGGCAATATTGTATTTATCGTGAGCAAATCCCATGAAAAGACCAAAACCAACAATATCCTGATGCAACTAACAAGCATTGTCTGTGTAACAAAAGCCTGATATATCTTATTGCGTGTGTATTCTGTGCAGCTCCATTTTTGTCCAAAAGCAATTAAAAAAAACACATAGATGAACCACTCAGTTGCACTGGGGACATCATTAACATGAACATGGGCACTGTAGAATATTTCAATCTTGCATACACTGTCCTGTGGCCATAAACACTCACTAGAGCACTAAATGTATATTAATCCGCTGCTGAAAATAGTCCTTCGCAAATGCACTATTTAATCCTGTTTGAATAACGTTTGCTAAAAACTACAGTGCCCAGCTGTTTTGCTGATACACAGCCTTTTTAAAATGGATATACTGTATATGTATATACTGTATATGTATTTGTGACCTGCTTAAAGTTTTATGTCTTCAGTAGGACTGAATGGGTTTGGGGCTTAGTGCCAGTACTGACAAACAGATTAATGCCTTGCTGAGTTTTGGTCTTTTCATAGGATTTGTTGACAGTAAGCGTGTGTAAATTTTGCCTAGAAACAAGCAAGCAGTGGGAATTGTTGAGGACACTGATCATTTCAATGGCAGACCTCTGCCTAGATAAATGAGAAACTAGGGACTGATCATATACAGTATGTGTGTGTGTGTGTGTGTTAGAGAGAATGAGAGGGAGAAAAACAATAGCCACTTAGCGAGCCATTGTATGTGTGTGTGGAGACTAAGCAAAGGACTTTTATTCCTAAGAGCTGGAAGGCGGCGAGCGTGCAGTCACCACCGTCAACACTGCCAACTCCATATCGCATGATTCAGTGAATGGGATTCATTAGGAATGGTAACACACACACAGAATGGGTGGCGTGCGACGAGACCTGCACACCCCAGCACGCCGTGATATCAATACCAGCTGTACACCCCAACACCCAGAGATGTCTCCAATGCAGGCACATTTGTATAAGTTTGCGTGTGCATGTATGTCAGTGCGTATGTGTGAAAAGTATTGTTTTATGTAGATTTAAAGCATTTATGACATTTCACAAATAGTCAGCTTGTTTAATGTTTTGTGAGTTTTATTGGGATTGGCTGTGGCTGATGCCAGATTAAATAACTCATTTAATTTTATTTATTTTATGTGACTTAACATTGTGTGTATGTGTGTGTGTGTGTGTGTGTGTGCTGTATACCCTCCTTACAGCTTAGTTGAGACCACACCTTGCTGTTCAGCGGAATAGTGCTGAGATTTTCAGGAGCAGCGACATACTCAAATCAAGATGTGTCATCTCCAAAGCATCCCTGGATCTCTTTAGAGACACATGTGTGACACATCAGCACACAACTCATTATTAGTCCAATATGGTGATAGCAACACAAGCTGTGTAAAAACAAGCTGGGAGCCTATCCAGATGTCCTTGGATGCACTGGTGAAACACTGCAGTTAGTGCAGGAAATGTGCATGAGGCACATGTCACGTTGATATGTTTAATTCAAGCAAAAAAAAAAAAAGAAGTATTATTTGAACTAATCATGATTTCCTGGTGCATTATAAAGGTATCAGTGATCTGGAGCAAAATATCATCCAACTAAAAGCAGACAAGCAGAGAGAAAGCCAAAGAACAGAGAGGAAGAGGAAATAAAAAAGACAGAATAGAGAGAATACAGAGAGAAGAGTATTGTTATGCATAAAAGAAGCTATGAAAAATCTGATGATTTGAGGCACCCTGTTTCATATTTTCCTTGGAGACATGAATTCCAAACAAATTCTCTGCCACGGCGGGTGTCTGGGCCTGTCTACGTCTGCTTCTAATTCCAGAAATCCTTTCTGCAGGAATTAGCACATATTCTTTTAATACTCTGGCTTTTAGGCAATCGTAACGGGGGTCTGGGATGTTAAAGCGGTTTAATAAAAACATATTTGTTTTCTTATAGGGTGTTTCTTAGAGGATCATCTGTTCTAGTGAATTTGGTGACACCTACAGCGACTGGTGGTCACATCAGGTGCTTTTTCTAAATGCACAAAGATCGGAGCATGCAGTGAGGACAGTAGGAGACTGCAATGCATCCTGCAGCATTTAGTCTGCCAGAAAGTCATTGGAAGAAGTTTTCTGTTGCGGCTGAGGCTGACAAAAGGTACAACAAATGCACGGTACAAGAAAATTCATGTAACATGCAAAAACAAGAAGAATAAATAACACTTGACTAACCTTACCAATGAATTTAAATTATAATGAAAGCAGACCTTAAACAGGTGTGGGGCCACTGAAATAACATGGATGTAACAGTTATCTGGAAGTCCAAAGACTGCAATACTTGGAGAGATTCTTGATAGGCAGAGATGCTTCATCCATTCCTCCGTCATTTTGTCCTACCCAGAAAACCGACAGCATCAGTCTTTCGAGCAAGTGTTTATGTTCAGGTGAAAAAGCCCTTTAGTGGCTGTAGGAATTATGACGAGAGAAAAGGAGGAAGTCAGGTGACGTTATTATAGAGCGACAAAGTCTGTGTAGAGAGGAGGTCGGGGTGGATAGATGACACAACATCCGAGTTAAATGTGGGTGACCGCTGTTGGTTTATCGTTTCCAACTGACAGTTGGTTTTTAAAGCATAACAACATTCGTTAACCTTAACCATGTGTTATATTGTAACCATGACGATGAAGCTACCCTAACCTAAACGAAGTAGTGTTTTAATCCAAACTATGATGTTTCCCTGAACCTAACCAGTCGTTTCTGTGCCTTAACTAATCCAAACCGTAACCATAGCATTGTCACATCATTAAACAGATTTATGATGATTTATTTGTACAGACAAATAATGTTTAGAGGTTATGTACAAACAGTATATTGTTTGTATTGTCTATAGTTGTCTATACTATACTATCTGTGTTTCCATGTTCAGGGCCACGGGGGGTTGGAGCCAAGCCCAGCTCACACTTACGAGAGGCGGGGTACACCACAGACATGTTGCCAGTCTATCAGAGGGCTGACACATTCAAACATTCACACTCTCAGAAACTGGCAATTTAGAGTCACCAGCTAACCTAATGTGTTTGGACTGTGGGAGGAAACCGCAGCACCTGGATGAAACCCAAACAGACACATGCAGAGAACATGCAAAGTCTACACAGAAAGGCCCCTTCTTGTTACAGGTCTTCATGGATCCACTTGGTTCCTCTGGTCAGGTCCAAATTATATTCAGTCCATTCACTAGGTAGGATCCCATTGTATTGCCACAGGTCTTGTTTCTGTGTGATAATATGTCTTACAGCCAAGTAGATCTGAGATCTGAGAACTCTGATTGGGTGGTGCGTCATAATTATCAGAGGGGAAAAAATGTGTTTTTTGAGGCCAGACGGAGAGTGTGAACTGTGATGTAGAGGGAAAAATGATGTGTTGCTGCTCTTTTCGACCACAGCTGCTTGTTAATTGTTGGCTCATTGTGTTGCTGCTAGCACTGGTGTCTCTCTCTATGAAGGCTTGTTCGGGTCGACCATATTTTGGATCCATTCTAAAATATTAGATTCTAATTATCTCCAGGTCTATTTTAATGCACGTTAGATAGAGTTGGGAAGGTTTTCAATTGATGCCAAAACACTTAGCTGGAAAACACAACAGCTTGACATGTACTACTTTATTTATTTAAACCCGATCAGTGTTTAATATGTGACACTATCTGTGTACTTGCCTGGTTTTAGCTTGAAAGGATCACATAAATCAAACCTTTAAGAGTGTTTTCACTATCAGGTCAGGGGGGATCACTGCATCATGTTGTCTGCCAAACAGTAGTTCTACTCACCTTCTTTAAATAGTTGAATACACAGAAACATGTGTATACCTGTCTATATACCTGTGTGTCTACCTGTGAAGATCATTAGTGATAAAATATTTGGCACGATTGATGACTGGTTTAATTACTTTGCAACCACTGTACAGCCCTGAGCAAGAGTCCTTGTTTATTCAACACCAGTTCAGTTCTCCACACACCCACACACATACTGTGCACAATCTATCAGGACTTTCAAAGAAGAGCCGCAACGTCCCTTACGTGATTACCAGCATCACTGTATGCTGGCTGGCGTGCACTGCGAGTCGTGACCGCTCCAGGGTCTATATGTTATTTAAACACAACGGAGATCAAGGAAAATAACTACCAATTAATGATGAGAAACCAGAAATTCGACCTTGTTTTGAAGATTACGGTGCGCGAACGGTTCATGCCCAGAGGAGAGAGCATTTCAATTCTGACGCAAAATAAGTTGTCATCCTTGTGTCGACATGTTCATTCATTCACACTTCACCCTCAGCTTCTATTTCTCTTCTAGTGTCTTCATGCGAAAGTGTTCAAGTCAAAAAGTAGACACTTGCACCATCCCACATGAATGTCTTTGTGCATGTTATTTCAGCCATTCAATTGGAGACGTGATGTATGCATTATCATGTTCATCATCTAAAACATAATAATGAATGAAATACACACACACACACGCACATGCATGCTGGTCTTTACTGGTGATAAAAAAATAAATATGTAAAAAGTTATCACGACTACAGAATCCCTTCAACTTATCTCATTACTCCACTGACAAGCTTTACAGTCTCAGACACACATGTTGACATACAGCAGCCATGCCACCCTTTAACATGTCACAAAGCAAAGCCCATTTCTGAGGAAGGTTAGCTAACGAACACGCCACAAGTGCTGCAAGGTTTATGTTTGAATAGTGGGTGAAGATAGCCTACTACTACTACTACTACTACTAAGTACTAACTAAACTTTCAAATATGCATGTGAACACAGTAAATTATTCTTTTCTGGCAACAGATGAAAGAAAAATGTATACACACAGACACATGAAACTCACATAAGGGCGGTGGTGCTCAAACCTTTTCTGCCACGCCCCCCTTCAGAAGCCGAAACTAGTTCATGCCCACCCTACCTAAGCAAAAGTGGTTTTCATTTTTGTCAGTCACTAACAATAAGGGCGATTGAAATAAACAAAAGATTTAGGCTAGCAAAATAGCCTTGCTAGCATCAGAGCACTTTTGTTTATTCATGTCACCACATGAATCATATTCATGCAACTTTAGGTCTGCTCAACCACTGCATTATGGACTGAAGCATCTACATAAAACTTGTTTCAGCCAGAAACATTTTCATCATAGTTTACTGTGACAAATCAGTTTCCCTGCCTATTCAAAAAGCTATTTCTATATTTCATAACGGCAAACCCCCCCCCCAAAAAAAAACAGGGGAAATTCAGTACACGCAGCAAAGACATAAAGCAGTTGACACTGTTCAGTTATTTGTTGCCGCTGGTCACCAGTTAGCAGCAGTAGCAGAAATAAAATGTGAAAGAACAACAGCAAAAATTGTGAAAATAAAAACATTTTCAAGTCGATTTCTAAGACCACCCACAATTTGACAAATTACATTTTCAGCAATTCATGACTGTATTTGGTGAGCTGAGCACCCTACAATACAAACATTGGTTGAGAGTGACACATATGCTATAGCTAAATTAGTAGTAAACAACTTCAAATAAAACAACTTTAACAATAAAGTCTAAGAGGAAGTGAGGCAGACCTCTACCTTAAAAGCCACTATGTGTAGTATTTGAAAATTGTTTTTTTTTTTTATTTCAGTGGTATCAAAAAGAAGCAGGTCAAAAAGCATACATTATGCTCATGTCCAACACACAGATGAATGGATTGAAAGCTATACAGACTCTCTATACAGATTGTCTCGTTACTCTACAAAAGAAAAACTTATGTCATTAGAATAATTTGAGTCTATTGTCACATAAAACTCTAAATAGAGGTCAATGAGGTTAAGTAAACCACTTAGAGAGAGTGAATAATAAATACAAAGGCACTTTTAGTTTGACATTTACTGGTAGTGGTTCATAAACAGCCATTAAGAGCAGATCCAGGTAATTGAGGACAAAGGCTTCAAAACAGAGGAGCACTTTGGCCTCCCTTACAGACAGGCAGGAATTTATGATTAATTGCTAGTCTGTCTTCTACTGGTAGATTCTTGCCCTCGTTTCCCTCTTTCTTCCTCTCTATCTCAATCTATCTTTGTGTCTTTCTCTGTCAGAGACACTGGCATCACTGGTAGTGTCATACGTTCAAATGAGATAAGAAAGAAAAGCGTGCTTTTTAACCATAGTCAGGTTCAGCTACATGAGTTACTGACAAATAATGTAAACTTTTCCGATGGCGTGAGACCAAATTACACTCATCTGGATGGCTGATGTCCTTTAATGTAGCATGCCATATTTGAAGCTGAATGGTCTATTTTATGAGTGAAAATCTGCAGTATTTGACACAGGACACACAGTGAAAAAACTAAAACTTTGTCTTTACAGATGATTACAGACTCCTAATCTATAGACTGACTGTATCAGTGCAAAGTTCTGGCACAGAGGTCTTCTATTTTGATAGGAAAACATTTTTTGACACATCTAATTGCTATTTTACATATTTCTGAAATGTAAAATGTCAATATTTTTAGCTTTGTCTCAGCAGAAAGCCACCTTACACTTTATTGTCAAGTGCTTGCTGTGCAACTGCTCCACTCCAAGATGTCTGAATCCACCTCATACCTACAAACACATACGTATTCTCACTGGCGACTTTTTCTTTCCAATACAGGAAAATGTTAAACGTTTACGTCGCAGTCC
This sequence comes from Maccullochella peelii, assembly GCA_002120245.1. Lineage (NCBI taxonomy): Eukaryota > Metazoa > Chordata > Actinopteri > Centrarchiformes > Percichthyidae > Maccullochella > Maccullochella peelii. The sequence continues at coordinate 144,135 of LKNJ01002685.1, forward strand.
AGCAGCGTTGTAAGTATTGTACTTCCTGAAGGGAACTTGGAATTGTCAGGTACGCTTAGGCCAAGACATAATCACACATTTTCCAAAAAGGGAAAGTTATGTAGCTTTGATGTAAAAAGTCCTGAAGATTGAATATAACAATTCAGTATTGACTGTTATATTATGGCACGGAAAATGAATATGATTAAAATGTCATGTGCCACTTCCTTAATGACAGGTGAGCACAAAACTTCAGTATGCACATCTTGATCAACCAAAATGGGTTTAATAACATGCTTGACACATTTTTTGTTAAATATTAATATCAGTCATTCACTGTTTGTTGACTAAACACAGAGATAAAGGCTCTCTGTGGTACCAGTCAAAGAAGAAACAGGCAGCTCTCTATGCATCTAATCATACAAGAGAAAAACCAACACAGTAATTGGAGAAGACCCAGCGGTGACCCAACATCAGTATATTACAGACTTCAAAGAGCTGGAGGAAGATGTTAAGAGATCTTAAGAGAGATGTTAAGAGAAGAGGCAATTTTAGCTGATCATTTCAAGCGTGCCCAATCTGATGAAGAGGAGAGTCACTCAAGTGTGAATACGTCTGGTCTGTAATACAACAGCTGCCCTTGTCTGTTGGAGTGCCATCAGACAGGGATCTGACCTCAAGTTGACGTAAGGCCGTTGGCTGCGGTCATGAGGTCATGGGTTCAGATCCTAAGGTACTCACGGCTGAAAAATGGGACATGACAGTATTTTTAATGTGGGTTTTTTTTTTTCAAACCAAGTGGAAGCTTTTGGAAGGACTGATGGAGAGAGCAAAGATGATTATGGGAATTTATATCGCTTCCATCAGCTACATACGTCTAGGTCAAGGGTCAAAAATCCATAGAACTGAGTCACAGGTAAGTGTTTTAATTTTGCTTGACCAAATCCAAACAACTGGTACGACCTGTTTAACGCAGTTTGGTTGATGCTAATACTTATTTAGCCACTCTATACCTGTGTAAAAAAATTGACAAATTACTGACAAAGTTTCTGCCTATGTTAAAGTAATAATTGAATATTTTGGGAATAAAGTTTATTTGCTTCTTGCCAAGAGTTACATGAGAAGATTGATACCACTCTCAGATCTGTTCACTCAATGTAAGGCTACAGAACCAGGAGACAGTTAGCTTAGCTTAGCAAAGAGACTGAAAATGGTAGTTACTTATTGTAACTCCAGATTCTATGAGTATAAGCATAGCCTGTGCGAAATGTTTCCAGTCTTTGTTCTAAGCTAAGCTAATCAGCTGGTGGCTGTATGCTTCATACTTAGCATACAGATATGAGAGTGGTATCAATCGTCTCATCTAACTCTCGGCAAGAAGCAAGTGTATTTCCCAAAATGTTGAATTGCTTGCTATTGCTTTAAGTAGGTATAAATGGCACTCCATACTAGATAATAGGGGTGAAATACAGGGGGAAAAAGAAAGACACAAAGGTAGCAAAAACACATGCATTCCTCATTTACTCACCTTGTTGCAGTATTTTGCCAAAGTACTTGTTGTGGCTAGTGCAGTTCCACCGGCGGTACCTGAACTGGTACTGGCACTCCCTGACGCCCAGCCTGGCTCCTTTGGCCACCTCACTGACAATCTCTGGCTGAGTCTGGCACAGCTCAGCCTGCTTCCCAGCCAGACGCTTCGCCTTCCTGCAAATGCTGTTGGGGTCCATCACCAGCGGACTGCCCACCGCCCTAGAAAAGTTTGAACAATGTTAGAAAAGAGAAGAGAACAATCTCTCAGTAACATGACAACAATACCAAAGTTCCCACTTTTCTTTTTGGTGAGGAACACCTGTTAACTTACTCACACAATGTGTGTGTGTCTAACAATATGGCTGCAGTCATCAATCAAGCCACAAACCAAATGCAAGTTTTTTTCTGTGGCTGTTAAGCCCGCCAACTCTACTCACCACTCCTCAGCTGTGGCGACAATGTGCTTCTTGAATCGGCACGTGGGAGACAACAGAGCACAGAGTTTCCCAGCGGCATCTTAGCTCTGACGTCAGATTCTGTATTTTGCTATTGGACTGCACTTGGGAGAACTGTGTGGTCCTCACAAAGTTGGAAGTGAAACAGTTGGAAGTCTCTTAGCAGACAGGCCGTTTACAGTTGATCTTATTGCTAAGTTGATTTTGGTAAACCAGAAAGCAGACTTTCTAGATTTCCTGATGATACAGCTTCCCTGGAGATTTTGTAGAAGTTAAGAACTTCACCGCTTAAACCACACATATCCCTTGAATCAGTGTTACTAAAACAAAAATTCCCAGATTAAACCCATCTAAATGAAAATTGTACATATTAAATTACTAAAAAGAACAAAAAAATGAATGTTTAAATGTGTGGCAAAATACATCATGTGTGCCTCATATAGTTCAAATATTTAAAACATTAAAATATATATACATACATCTTGTATTTGATGAATACAGACCCTGGACCTCATCAATAGCTTTGACAGATGAGTGTATATAATAAAGATAAATAGTTTATTCTAACTCTTAATGGGAAAGAGGGGCTTGGCTCTAACACTTAGAAGCACTGCCAGCGTCTGTGGCCACTTCAGTGGCATAACAGGAAAGTGGCTTTATGAGGTGACTTTATTTCCATTCTTTTCCTCTGCTCCTTGCCTTAGCTGTCCCCCACTCATCTCCTCTATGCTGTTAACTTTATGTACATTCAATTCCTTTTCTCATATCCCCCCTTTCATTTACTCCATCTTTCTCTTGACTCTGACTCCACAGTTGACTTTTAGTCATTGAATCTCAGCAAATGTGATCCATAACTTCAAGTTTTACCGTGAAATAAGAGTCAGAAGAGTATGCATGACAGAGAGAGGGAGAGAAAAGGAGCGAGAGTGGGCAAAAGACTACCTCATAGGTTTTCATTCAGCCTTGTCCCTGTTAATCGCACCGCCTGATATCATTCATCTGCTTCGAGAGTTTGTTTTAAGAAGCAGAACAAACTCTCTTGCTAATCCCCTCTCCTGGCGGTCTGATACCGAGCAAGAGATTTGTACACACACACACACACACACACACACACACATGTGTGCACATTTATCCTTGCACGCTCAGTCCATGTGTTTTGGAAAACTTATCTATTTTTATTTTAATAGAGCTATTTATATGACTAACATGTCAACACGTGATCGAATGAAAACACCATTCATAGGGTCTCTTATGTCAGCCTCTTAGCCAATAACATCATGGAAAGAAAGATCCAGAGGCAAACTGCCCAAATACTGTTATCCACCAGGTCTTAAACATATGATAATGGCAAACTGTATAGATTACAGTTATGGTTTCCTTGTAATCCATTCTAATAATTCAACTTGCCTGAAGATTATGGGGAGTAAATGTGCCTAATACTACAGTGTGAGCCATGATATCTGGTGTATCACGTGAAACCTTGGAAATTATAGTAAAATATAATAACTACATTGGCACATATGAATACATGCATAAATTCATTTATCAGAGCATGTATGCACTGTCTACACACACACACACACACACACACACACACACATATTTGTATGCACACTCAGGGACATTCCTTCTGTGATTACTGAGAGTGTATTGACAACATTGCTATGGAAACAATGCTGTATTTTCAGTACAGGTGTTCTGTGTGTACAATATGTGCAAGAGTGTAAAATGTGTGTGTGTGTTCTCCACAAGTGTGTGTGTGTGTGTGTGTGTGTGTGTGTGTGTGTGTGGTAGTCACACGGATAATAAAATCATACAGACACTCTGTATGTGTTAATTAGCAGGTACAGGTACAATACTTAGCAACACACACTCCCCCTCAACAACTACTCATTATCTACCCACCGCTATCAGGCTGTGTGTGTGTGTGTGGGGGGGGGGATGAAACTGATGCACTCATGCAAATGTATTTCTATACAGTTTGTGTGGATTTTTATGGATGTGAGAAAAATAATTTGTACTTGCTTGTTTGTGCCTGTGCGTGTGTGTGTGTGTGTGCTTGTGTGTGTGCATGTGCCAGGGGCAGCGCTGGGAAGCCAGCTCTGTCAGCAGCTCACAATAGCCAGCCTGGTTTTTACAATGGGAGGTGTAGAGTTGTAAAACTAGTGAATGTACTGGATGGAGTCCTGGAAGCAAAAGACAGAGACAGTTAGAGGGCTTCGACAATGAGAGAAAAGTTTGCATAGGATCTCTTTTTGCACAAAAGCAAATACAGCAAAGTGAATTGGTGAAAGAGATAAAGAAAGATTTCTTCTGGTGGAAGATCAGATGCAACAATAACTGATAAACAGCCATTTTTGTGCACTTTATAATGAACTGTGGTAGTTTGCATCCACTTCCTTATTAATGTTTCTCCCTGCGTGTTGAGTCAAAAATGGGCTCAGCTGCACAACAGTTGCAAGGGGATGCTGGAAACAATGGAAAAAGACATTTGTCAGAGCAGAGAAAAGAGCAATAGCAGGACTTAAAACTTGTTGGAAGCTAATTACATAGCTTACCTTTGTTTAAGTCAAGTGACAGGGTTCTATGAGTTTTATTAATTAAGACAGATATCAAAGTAAGTTCAGATTAAAGTAGGTGCACCAAAATAAAATTGTGAGACCATTTTGATACAGTAGGATGAAATCATCCCTTAATGTTGGTTGAAGGCTGTTTTGATAATCCCCAGTGGACTGTATAAATTTAGAAACAGGGCATGATGGGAGGGGAATGGGAATGTAGTCGGAATCAGAAAGTGGAGCGAACTGAGGTGGAAAAGCGCATTCTACCGTTATACCCAAAAATGGGATGCATTAATTGGATAAAAGGATGACTGTGAGCGCCCAGCAGTCTTGCCCTTGTTTGGAGATCGGTACATAAAAGTGTGCATCCCTGCGAGGTTGAATGGAATATGGGAATACTTCATTGCAGACTCCGAAAAGTATGTGGCAGGTGCGAAGAAAAGCAGAATTGTCTTTAATAAATTGATCAGCGCTAGGGTGGCTTAAGGGGGGGTTATGTGTCCGCACAGTGCACTAAAGACACATGCAGTCTACTCTTCACTTCTCTTCTCTCTTTTGCTTTCCATGGAGCAGCAGTGAACAGAATGGTGCATGTGTGTCTTGTCTTATTTGGTCGGTTAGAAATGCTGCTGTGAAGAACGATCGTATACTGCATACTGTATACAACTGTTGGCCGGACTCCAATCCTACTAGAAATATCTCATGTTTGTCTCCTGCTTCTGCAGCCTCAATGAAGTGACCCTCTTAAAGCTCAAATACTCACAATGGGAGTGCTTCAAGTGGATGCATACATACACACAAATGCACTTTGCACACAAAACCCTGCATATATAGTACACACACACACATTTATCAAAGCAGACGCAATCGCTACTGTGCAGGTACGCACAGAGATAAGAGCACATGTACATTTGGAGAAGGAACTACAAAGTCAGACAGTAATCAGTTCCTCTCCATGCAAAGTGCCACAGCTCCTCTGCCTGTCATTTAAGATATAGCTCCAGATAACTCAATGCAAAACACCAACTAGGACGTGCAGACTTTGATATTATCTGGGGCTTTAAGGAAACACTGTCCCGCATGAACAGTTCTTCATGATGATAAAGTCACAAAACGGAGACAGGGGTTCATACAGTGAGAGATAAAATAAGACAATGTAACAAAAATACCCAAATCATAAGCGCTGATAGCAGAACTACCAATGCTGCTGCCACCTGCGGCAACTTAACAGCTGGTCCAATCCAGAACTAAACCTTTTTTTTAACCTCTTTTTACATTTGTTTCAAAAAAGCCTTGGATGGAATATTTTTCACAAGGTAGCAGGTAACAACAACTGAGGTTTCAAATGAAGATATTAGAAATACTGTAGATGCCTTATTCAGTGTTTTCTGGGCCCAGAGTTGAGTCAGAAAGAGATTAAACATTGGTGCTCAGAGCGACCTCAGGTTTCATTAAGGATCTCACGGCACCATAGATGAAGTGCTGTACTGTACGGGGCCCTACTTTTTTTTCACTCCGCCCACGAATGAGTGAATTTCATCCCTCCTTAATCCCTCAAGTATGCTGGAGATGAAGACAGTCACGACAAGCGCTAGTCTGAGACGCCAGAGTGAGAGAGAAACAGAAAAAGGGTCGAAGAGAGACAGCTAAAGAAAGGGTGTATAGCGAGAGAAAGAGATGGCGGGGAGGGAGGGGGGTCAGTGTAAGATAAGGAGGAGACAGAATGATATACAATGAGATAAAGCAATGTTAAAGTGATAAAGAAATGGAGATGAAAATCAAAACACATGTAAAATTTGTCTGCTGTCCGAAACAAAGAAGATTGGGAATGAATTCAGCACCTTTCCAGCGTCTCTGTGTGGACAGTGTGAGAGGGTCTGTGTGCCCTCAATAACTGCTTTCCTGTTTTCCAGACCCTGCAGTCTGGGACATGTCGATTACTCTAAACATGCCTGGTCATGTTGTTTTTGCTGATGTAAAACAAGCTTAAGAACAATGAAAGTTGTCTCAGCACTCATAATGTAATACACCCAATTTAAATTGTAGCAATAAAGAGTGACCAAGGCGAAACTAACAACACCAAACCAATTTCACATAAGAAAAACATCCACAAGTTTGTTTGGCTGTAACAACATGGTACAGTGGCACACCCAACAGCACTGACAGTAAAGAGGCGCTCATACGAACACTATCCTTCTTTTAGTAATATGCTTTATATGTTTTTTCAATGTAAATTAATGAGTTACGTTAGCAAGCGCATCTAGCGAGCTGTGGTATGTTAGCTACTGTAACTGAGATGCTAGTTGCAGCTACCTTCGTCAGCGATGTCTCTCAGGAAATCAAGTGGCACGAATATTTGTAAAAGTGATGGTATCATCTATTTCCATAGAATGTGTAGACATTTCCAGGTATTGATAAAGATGTGTTAATGACTAGAAAAGTACACTGGCATTGGTAATGTGGTGTGTCTTATTAAGCTAACCACTGCAGGGGATTCCACCTGTTGCTTTGCTTACCGTGAGTAACATAACCGTGCCAACAATATGACATTTACAGCGTCACAGTCATCACAGCCTTTAACACATGTGTTTGAGACAGAATTACGCATTTTATATGTTGTCATTTTCACTGTCAGTCATTTTTACAACAAAATGTCAGTGGCCACAGACGTTAGCAAACTGTTTTGTGTTCCACAAGTTACGCCATGGACCCTAGTGTTGCTATAAATAGAGGAATTTGTTAAATTTGAAGCTATACCAGAAACAACTTCAGCTAAGTCTAAACACAGACCTTTAGAATGACAACATTTGTCCTGTTATTTGATGGGAATCTTGCTTGTTCATCATTTCAGGTAGCATGACAAATGAGAGCAAAACTGTGATAAAAACAGCAACATGTAACAGTAACAGTAAAATGAACAGTAAGAAATAACGGGAAAGGACTCAAAACTCCTCACAACGGCAACTCCTACTTTAGGCAGGTTTTCGAAAGGCATCAAAACCTGTAAGTGCAAACTAACGTTAAGACTATGATAGCTTGCAATGTTTCAGTGACATTTCATGCTGGCTTCTGCAAACTCTAAAACCGTGAGAACTATTTTTGTTTTCTTCATCAAATTATAGAGGCATTTTGGCATTTCTTAGACACTGGAATATACTTTAAGTATGAATGTCCACAAAAATGCATGCATGCACAAAAGCGCAGACACACACACGCACAGAAACACGTTTAATTCAGACCTCGACATGATGCCAAACCCACATTGTCATTTAATCTTTATCTGTACCCATCTCCCTGGTCCTGATTAGTCATCTAGCTTTTCAGACCAGGAGTGGAGTGGACAAGATAAGATCTGCTACAATGAAACTCTCCTCTGGTGATGATGGCGGTTCTGAGTATAGAGTCTGTGTGTGTGTTTGTGTGTGTGTCTGTGTGAACATGGGTGTGTATGTGCATATGCAGTATGTTCCCATAATTGTATGACTGAATGAGTGCATTTGTACATCTCTGAGTGCATGTTAAACAGATTAACCAAGATCCACTGGTTGGAGATGTATTTGGACTGACAAACACATAAACACACAAAGGAGAAAGCTGAAACACACACACACACACATGCAGTGCGTGTGCACCTGTAGGCCTGTGGCACACTCCAGGCGGGCTGTCCACCAAACTGGGGCTGTGACAGACACACACACATAGAGCAAAGTTGGCCCTGCTAAGCACTGCAGTCAAAACCAGCATAAGAGAGCAAAGGCATTCCTCACTCCTGAGTCTCTGAGCTGTGCTCTCTGCTCTCGGGCCAAATGATTAGAGTGCTCTAATCAGCAGAGGCTCTGAAAGGACAGAGCTATCTCCCCGCATTTCATCTCTCTCCCTCTCTGTCTATCACTGCAGCTCTCTCTCCTTTCCTTCAGCGACAAGCTATCTGTATGATAGGTATTTTCCTTCAAAAGACAAGTATGGCTAAAGGCACACAGAGATAGAGACAGACTGAGAGGAGCGAGCATGAGACAGAGAAAGAGAGATGTATGATGGTATGTCCAGCAGCTTTCAACAGAGAGCATCATTGTCCTGGCAGACTGGGGAGCAATCCACAGGTGTGGCTTCACCCTAGCTGCACCACAGTCGGCCACTGTGTGTGTATGAGTGTGTGTATCTGTGCGCAAATGCATGCGTGCACTTGTGTGTCTGCGTGAGCGAGTGTGTAAGTGAGCCAGCGGACAAGTGAGTGAGTGAAAGAAGATGACAACGTATGTCAGTGGGGATAAAAAGGATGTAGCTGATTTCTTAGTGTTGATTCCCTTAATCCACTACAGCTTTATTTAAAATACATGTCCTGAGTCCTGTAGAATGTGCTGCCAGCAGAACGCTGACATTGAACATTACTTAGTCAGAGCTTTGTTCTCTCTCTTACCAATTCAGCTCCATAAGTTATGATGTATCACTTGCGTTTTATTCCTTGTTACATGTTCTTTCCACTCTTCCAGTTGATCACACCACAGATTAGCTTATGTGAACGTAAAAACAAATGATGCTTTGGTTGGTAATAATGGTACAATGATCCATAATGGTTAGAAATGTACAGAATTTTTAGGCACTGTATATATGCTCTCATGTCTGCATTTTTTTAATTCTCTGTCTCTTTTTGAATTGGATTCAGGCCTGGTAGATGGCAGGATTTTGCCCAAATAAACCAAGTGTTTGAAGGCAATGTAAATTACTGACCTGTGTAGGGACATTGTTTTTCCCTCTTTCCCTCCACAGCTGGATCACAGCAGAGTTCAGCCACAGACCAGCACCCCTCTGGGCAAAAGTGACTTGTCTTTGTCAATACTAAGCCAGCTAAATTTCACATTTCAATTTTCAAACACATCTTTTTCTCTCTGTTATGCCCTCCATCCACACTGAGCCGGCATTTTTCACACCTGAAAACCGTCTTCAGTAATTCCATCTCTGAAATATCAGCCTGGTGTTTTAGTGTGGACAGAAAACTGAAAACTGCAGCTTTAGAAAAATGATCACAAAAGCAGTAAAGTTATTTTAAACTGCAACATTGCTTATCACACAGTACACATACTGTCACTAGCCCGAATTTATGTGGATTTTGTCAGACAACTTTGCGATCATAAAATAGCGATTTACTCTGCATTGCAGTGGAGGACTTTCTGTTTGCCTGGTCAACTGGTAACCTTTTTGAGCCTAGATCCAATTACTGTCACGTACTTGTTCAGTTGACTCAGAGCATATTAACAGAATAATACATAAAAGAGAACAAACTAGGAGTTTGGCTTCATGAAGACACACTAACAATGATGATGGAGAGCATGGGGCGGACAGAACAGCGGTTTACCCAGCTGAGACTCAGCAGAGTAACCGGACTGTGTCTGTCCCTCTCCTTAACAGATGTAGGCTATGATGCACTCTTGCAGTTTGTCAACCAAAAGGAGGACAAAGAACTGATTAGCCAATTTTTAACTGTTCAGGTGTTGTGTGGATGTAGATCTTTATGAAAACATCCTGAAAACACGAGTGTGGATGCACGTCATTTATGCATGTAAACTGGATTTTCAGATTTTGTCCTCCACCTTATGGTTTCTACCCATACCCATGATACCCAGTGTGCCACCCTGTAGCCCAAGCATTAATCCTGCTGGTCCGTCAGTTCACAATGTTAACCCCATATTTACAACAGGAGAAGTCCTTACATCAAATCAGTAATTTAGCAAAAGGCAATTGGGAGCAGCTAATTTTTTCCATTTCATATCCATTAAATTCTGTAGATACTGACAGAAACTATTCATTTTCCCTAACAATTGTCATTCTCAGTAATTCTAATACATCCCCACAGGTTACCTGAGTTTACCTCACATCTATAGTGATTGCATGCGAGGTGACAGAATAATGGAAAAGTTTGTTGGGGGAGACATGTCCTCTAAAGCAGCCAGTCCATCTGCCAGTCATGCAAGGACATTCAGCAGACTTACACAGACTCCGTGACACTACAACCCACATTGACCTTGACTGGGCTGTGAATGAACAGTGGGAGGATTCGCTGGGGGAAAAAAAATCACAAAGCTTCACATTCAAACACTGCCGCTTTGGAGAAGTGTGTGTGTGTGTGTGTGTGTGTGTGTGTGTGTGTGTGTGTGTGTGTAAAAGAGTAAAAGGGAGGCAAAGTAAGCCAGAAATATTGTTGTCTAATGAAACACTGCACACAAGACAACAAACGCACTACACAGACAGACAGACAGACAGACAGAGACCCATATGGATAGAAAATATGTTATCAGCAGATCTGCAGGTCTGTCTGTCTGTCTGTCTGTCTGTCTGTCCGACTGTCACACACCTTGGAGCTGAGCCTATATGGATTGTTTTATGATGACATATCCACTGTGCCTAGAGGGCCACCTGACATTCCTGTCTCTGAACCCCCACTTCACACATGCACACACACAAACACACACCACCTCCAACAATCTCCCTCTCCTCTCTCCTCCATGTATTACTGGAGGCCATGAACAGCAGACACCTCTCTCACCACCCTGTTTCTCTTGTTTTTTTGTCCTTCACCCTGAGGACCCATATTTCCCAGTCTCATAAAGACATATTTTGACTTTTCTCATTGTCTCAAGGTTTTTAGACCATATAAAAGCATCAGCTTTGTTTAATTTAATATTATAGAAAACTTTTTGACAAAAATTGTCTGATTTGTTTTTCTTTTGGAAACACTATTAAATATATTTATTTCTGACATCTAAGTAACAGGCATCTTTCTATCAATACTGATTTATCTGCTCATTTGGTCTATATTTTTGGATCCTCTATAGTGTGTTAGCCCTTTTTACATCCTGCTATTGCAGCCTTGATTATGATGATCATATCTGTCTTTGCACCAGACTTCAAAAGACTCGCAGACACTATCCTGAGTATTTAGGTGAAAAGCCGGTAAGCTAATGCTGAGTGATGGTGCAGTGGATAAATATAGACAACATGATTACGCCCCATGTTTGTGCACAGAAATCAAATAAAACTAAGTCGAGTGAGATCATTTAAATTCCAGGTTGACACGAGACAGATAAACGTAAAACACGTGGCAAATACAGAGCACTTACCACCAGAGTCCGATGATATTGACCGGGCAGAGCAAGATAAAGAACAGGGCCAGTTGGATCCGTGATAGACGAACCGTCATTGTGAACTCAACAAATCCTCAAGGAGGTTCCCCAGCAAAGTTTAAAGCACTGACGAGCTCAGCCAACACCGAGTTGGGTTATTTCTTAAATACATAGGATGTCCTTGTTTTCTGACCGTAGTACATTCAGCGAAAGCTCACTGGAAACTGTCTGTTAACAAGAGCGCGAAAAGTTCATCATCCAACTCCTCTTCTGTCGGGCGCATCTTAATGCGCAACAAAGTCGGTCAAGAGGCTACTGAAGAGATGTCCGCGTTCAAAGGTGTGGTTAACCTCTTCATTCTCGTTCTGCTCCATCTGTCGCAGCGCATTGCATGCTTTCAAAACGGCCTGAGGAGGAACGAGAAGTGACTCCAAGCAGTGAAGTCCTCTCTGTGACTGCGAAACAGCGCACGAAACAGCTGGTTGTGAGGACACTCGGTGTCTCGCCAGTCTTTGGGTGATATTTTAACCAATGAAATGATATTAAAGAAGAAGGAGAGCACTGCTGCCTTTCTATTAAATAAATACAAATGATCTTTTTGGTGCTGCTGGATGTTGGTCTTTCTCTGCGCGCTGTGAACTGACTCACCGGCGAACTTGGTGAAGTAGTTTTCTGTGCGCACCGGCTGCAGGTAGAGGCGTCTGTCTGCCACAGTCTGTCGATGTGTTTTCCTTGGATGATATAGGGAGGAAAAATGCGCTCCTCTCCTTCCACCTTGGTGTGACGTCGCTCCGGGCGAAGCGAAATCCTCGCTGTCACTCAGAGAGGGAGAGAGAAAGAAACTGCAATTAGCCTAGTTTTAGGAGGACCCGACTGAGAGCAAAACAGGGGTAAACACACACACACACACACACACACACACACACACACAGTGAACTGTCATACATTGTGTTTACGGTGGACCCGAAATCAGACCTCATGGAATGAGGTGATGTCAGCCCAGGTGTGGCGTTGTGTGCCAACAGACTGGCACGTATGAAGCCATCTGGGTGGGTGTCTTGTCATGTCTTGTCTTTCTTTTTTTTTTTCTTTTTTTTTTTTTACTAAAATTGAAAAGATAACGTTTAAAGAGAAAACTTGTTTCACATCAACCTTTCTGTACACAAAATAAGCCAAAGTTTAACAAGACGAATTATTTAGCATGTCCTGCATTACTAAATGTGTGTGTGTGAGTCGGTGTGTGTGTGTGGGGGGGGGGACTGGGTAGTATCATCTCCTATCTGGCCAAGGGCATATCCATTGAAATTCAATACCACTGTACTGTAGTCGCCCATAAAAGCCCTGACACCCGACTTCGTTCCACTGCAGTGATGCAATCAATCACAAGTGTAACAAAAGGCAAACTCACCCAGTCAAGTACCACTGTCTTTCACGAGGGCCTCAGTTCCATTCACTTATGCACAAAGCAGAACCATGGCTGTAACTCACCATGGCCAATAACATGCCTTCGCTCAGGCCAACTCTCACTATGACCCCTATCCTAAGGCTGACAATGTAAAGTCTTGACTTCTAACTTTCGACACAAACTTTTCAGGAGTAATAAATCAGATGAAGAATATTTCACTCAAAGTGGAACATCTAAAGAGTAATTTTTGCCCATAGTCTGCAGAATATGGAATCTGACCAGTAGTGGCAGGTTCCATTTATTTATCCAAACTTTTCAGCCATTTGAATATTTTGATTTGGTCCATTTGAATCATGTATACTTTACATTGCTGCTGACCAAAGCTTTTTAGCTTTTTAGAACTTATGATGCATTTTCCCCAACTTTCTGTCACACACGGCTTCCATTCATTTCAACTGTACAGACTTGAAGCTTGCTTGATGTAATGAGTCACATCATGCTTTATGTTGGATAGTGTGTTAATACAGGTGAAAACTGACACAAATATCCAACTGGAAAGGTGCATTCATGTGCTTGCAAAAAAACCCTTTCTTTCTTGGGAATTAAAGGTAGACTCATTTTCATAGCCTTATTCCTAATTCAAGAAGTAAGCATATATGATCTTGTAATAACATCCATATTTCCATATTGTCTGTCATCCACATTTGAATTTTTTTTTACAATCTAGCTTGTGAAGCAGAATCAAATTGTTGACAAGATAGTAAACCTTTGTTTCATTAGAATACATTTGTTGTTCCAAATAATTGACTTATTTCTTTGCAGAGATTGTATAACTGCGATAAAGTATGTCTTCCTCGGCATTGAAGAGCTGTATAGCAGATTGTGCAGCCATGACTGGACTATGGCGTTTTTCTGGTGATACTTGCTGACTTCTTTCTTCTTCACAGAATGTTTTGTTTGTACGCCCCCTGGCGTTTCGCAGAATACTGCAACAGATAGCATAAACGCTTAGGCAAAATTTAAAAGCCTTCAGAGGACATAATTCAGGACTGTTTGTGCCGATTCATTTTGAAAGAGCAACGGCCAATGGGGAAACCGCATCACTCACTCTGTAAGTCAGGGACAGACTTTTGTGTTTGTAGGGCTGGCCCTGCTTTGCTGCGGTCCAGCCAAAAAAGAGAGAAGATTGACAAGATCTTCAACAAGTTTTCCCATTTTTATAGGTTTCTTTAATACAACTGAAGTCTCTGTGAGGCCAGTCAAGGACACCTGGACCGACTTCCTGTGGTCTGTAAAATGGGTGAGCACTTAACAACTAACTTTCAGTATGTACACCCACACTGGGCACTGATGGTCACTTTTCTCTTAAGAGCCATGTGAAATAGGTTTATCAGCGAGCATGCACTTCCACAGCACTGACAAAAAAATGGCTATAAATGTAAAATATTTTCTTTGTCTCGATCCCTTCTTCTAACTGAAAGTGTTTACTTTGAAGAAATTAGAGTGTTCAAAGCAGGCCCGGTCGCCTGAATACCGCAGCTAGGAACAATTCTATTTTGTGGGTTTTCTTCTTCTAACTGAAAGAGAAGCGTCCGATGTCCTTCAGTTTGAGTTTTACTTTGGGTTTGTTCAGTAGAAAGAGTTTCCTCCTAATAACTTAAGCTATGTTTCAATCCGAAGAGATGATGCCTAATGCAGCATTCACATCATGTCAGGTGGAAGTTATAACCATGAAAGATGGTGAGTGCTTCCTGCAGTTTGATAGGCAGAGTTGGCCATGTGGAGGTAAAAAATTATGTGCATCATCCTGACATTTGGGTTCAGTTACCTCGAGTGATGGACTTTATGGATATGCTTTCCAGACACTTCTGTGTCATTTACTGCAAATCAGATACATTGTATTGCAGAACAAATCAGAAGCAGAAAGATTCACATGTTGCCAATGATTATGTTTGTATTCACAATTAATCAAATTACTATGTGTAATGTGAGAGGGTTCACTGATGAAATCTGACTCTTTATTTCCCTTTAACTCTACATGGAGTTCTAGCATCTCTCAGCTCATGTGTTGGTGTTACTGCCCAGAAATGTACTGTTTTGGATTATTCTTTGGTTTCCAGTTGCAGCAGGCAGCTGTTTTCACCAAAAAAAGCTCTGTTAAATGCACTATACACGACCAAACAGCACCACACTAAAAACGCAAATATACTTCTCAATAGTGTGTGGAGACCAAAAAAGAACTAGGATAGTGAATATTGGACTCGTCAGTTCTCCAGGAACATGACTCCAAATGAATGCTTCTTTGTTTATGCTGGATGTGCAATGGTTTGCTAACACATTAGCCAAAACATCTTTATAAGGCCATAATTTGTAATAGCTATATATTTTATAGCTACTATAAAAAACGTATTAATCGTGCTTTAAGTTGGAACATGGTAAATACAGTGACATCCACAGAATGTGAAAGCAACATAAAACCTATCAATTAACCTGCTAAATAAGGTAGATTGAGAAGATGGTATGCAATTTGTACAGAGTTTGCCCAGAGGCCAGTCGCTTGCGGCAGAATTAGTTATGAGTTAGCTCAATAATGGAGTGAAACGTAAAGTCAAATAAATTTTATGTATAGCCCCAAATCACTCTCTCAGAGGGCTTTACAGTCTGTGCAACATACAACACTCCACAGGTTCCGTGGTTGGGCAATATGACAATTTATATCATGACATGATAGAGATTTGTCGACCGATACAGATTTCACCATACCATTTTTACCAAGGTAGCCATCCCTTTAGTATCTCTGGTTATGTTGGGCCTTTGCAGGCAGCGCTGCAAATCAGTGGGCAGAACCCTTAAAGGCAGTGTTGAATTGGAAGGATTTTTTGCGTTAGATGATGATAATTTCATTCAACATATTTGTACAGCTGACTACATAAATCGGCTTTTTGAGACATGCCTCATTCTGTCTAAACCTCTGTTCCATTAGCACAGAGCCACACAGTCTTCAACAAATTCAAATGTGATACTTTTTGCATCTTGTCACCAGTAGCTCACTGATTTCTCTGTGCAGCTTTGGTCTCAGACGAACAGACCTTTTTTTTTTCTTCTCTCATAATTCATTTATGGCAGCTCGTGCCCACTGGCAAATCAGCCTCTGGATATCTTGTGATCAGGCTTCTCTGACTCCACCCTATTGTTTTCTAGTTTCCACAACTCTTCAGAAGTGATGTAAGCAGTATCTGCTATTCCTCCAGGTGTGTCCAAGCTCCTCTAATTCTCTATTGCTTTACAGAGACAATGAAAAGTTGAATGTATTTTACTGTTTTCTATACTGCAAACTTTATTTCAAACCTACATCAGTATGTCTCTCCCCTATATCTCACTTCATATGTGGTCAAAACAAGGTCACCAATTAGAACGCAGTGACTGAAACAGAACATACTGTGATGATCTAGCAGAGAAAGCTGAACTCCGTAGAGGCTACTGTATTGATATGTGAACTGGGACCAACTGCAACAAAATTAGAAAGTTATGAAAATTGAGTTATCTCTCAGTGACCTATAAATAACTGAGGCATAGTTGTGAGCATGGCCATTGTTCTATGCTTTGTATTGGCTGCTCTTTCTCCACATCTGTCTCTCAACCACCTTACCCTCTTTCTTCCCCAATTTCTTTCTCCATTTCTCTGTCTGTGTCTCACTCACCCCCAGTTTCTCTCTCATCTTGTCCCTCTCTCTGCTGGATGAGTGTGTTTTGTTAGGGAGGGCTGATTCTTCATACTTGGCTGAGGCTTTATGGACAATAAAGATCTTATTTCAAAGTCCGGCAGGGTGTTGGGCCTGGGGTCTTGGCTCACAGCTTTGGTTGCCTGCTGGGAGGAGACACTGCACAGCCCCTAACCAGATGGCCATCAGCCCACATACAGTACATTCATATTGTACATTATGTCAAATTCTTCTGTGTGCAGCTCCATACTTCACCACCACAATCTTGGCCAGAGTCACTAAGTTGCGCTGACCGCCTCAAAATAAAGCTTCACTGTTTTAATACTTTGACAATGTATATTGTATGCACTGTACTACTGAAAGCAAAAAGCATTGCACTTACAAGCAATTTTGTTGGTAAATAAAAGACAAACAATGCGCATATAGATTTTGCATGAAAATGGCTGATATTCTGCAGCTAACTCTCAAATAATGGAGTTTCCTTGATTGCACCAAATTATGGATTTTTTTCAAAACAGTCTTGCAACTGCATTGCCACACAATTGCAATGCAAGTTTGACGAAGAATATGTTCAGTGTGAATGAATGAATTCCCAATTTCATGCCAGTTTTAACTCAAGTTTTCATAATAAATTGAGTTGAAACCAGGTGACTGTCTGCTAAGTGCTAAATCAGTCCAAAAACGTATGTTATACTTGGGCAGAACAGTGTAAGCAATTTGTGGCTAAGGGGGTAAAACCATCACTGTGGTCCTTTAAGTGTTTTTCTGGCTCCTCTTTGCCTGTTAGTTTAGCAACAACAACTCTCGGAGCAGGAGATTCAATGTCCTGCTCAAAGACACTTCAGCAGGGCAAATGCTAGCCAACTCAGAAGCTGGAACCAGAGTTCTCTGGTTTAAACGTAGTCTCTCTACTCTCCCTCCCTCCCTCCCTCCCCGTGACGCCATGTTGACCTTAAACAGCTTTGTGATCAACTGCAGTCCCCTTTAGTTGTTTATTCCCTGACTGTTTCATCTTAATCACATAGCTCATAGTGGAGAAATGTGACACGTCCTTCCTGCATGTATTATACATCTGTAGGGACTTCAGTGAACGCCCTGATAGATACAGGAGCTTCACTAGGAGCTGCCAACAGTGCATTTTTCAGTCATTACATTTAACTTATAACATTATTTTTGTTCTGTAAGATATTTTGTAGTTGAAGAAGAGATTTACTTGTGACATGACAAAGGCTGGACTTGTTCTCACAACACTGCACAGCCCAGAGATTTCAACAGACATTTATGTTCCCAGTGATGACTTTGGGGATCCTATGACTTTTCCTCTAGCGCCACCCTAAGCTCGACACATCATGTCTCCCTCGGGATTAATTTTAATCATTTCTGAATTTTCCTCTAGCACCGTCAACGGGTCAAAATTTTAATGTGTCCGATACGTTTGTTTATGACAAAAAACTCACAAAATCAATGACATTCCCATCAGACTCAGCTTCACTTTTTGTTCAGTGCTAATTAACACGTTAGCATGCTAACATGCAAAACCATGATGGTGAATATGGTAAACATTATACATGCTGAAAATCAGCATGTTAGCATTGTCACCTGTGGGAATGTCTCCATGTTAGCATTAGCATATAGCTCAACGTACTGCTGTGCCTGGGCACAACCTCACTGAGCTGCTAGCATGGACTCTTAGTCATGTTTACCAAAAATCAGAGTGGATATAGGACCTAAACTACCTGAACCCTGATACGGTACCCTCCTGCACAACAGAACTATGTCCAATCCACTTTCATGTCACACAAGTATCAGCGTCACAGTGGATCTGTCTAAAATACTGTTAGATACTGTACTGTATTAAACTGTATACTGTGTCATACTGTATTGGAATAATATTGTATGAGAAGGCTTATCTATACAGAAAAAATACTAAATAAACAATCAGTTGCAATAACTTTTGGTTTCCCCTTGGACCTGTCACTGATTGAACTGAAAGAGAATTGGTCCGGGTTATGAAGTGTTCCCTCCCTCCCTCCTCCACCTAGGAAAAGCTAACAGGCCTAACCCCTGTCCTGCCACACCTATCATACACAGGCTACACACACATTCCCCCTCTCACACTGCTTTCATCTGGGTGTGAAATGGATTCCTACTGTCTGCCAGAATGCACCACCTATCTCTGGATGTGATTCTCTTTCACCCTCCTCCTCTTTTTTCCTTTCTTTCTTTCTCTGTGCCACACATGCACCCTTTTGTTTCCATAGAAATATGCCTCACCCGCACTTTAAAGTCCACAAAACACATTCCCGGGTGGTTATGATCGAAAATGATTAGAAATCCCATCAGAGCTAATATTTTATATGACAACTTGAATTAGATCTAAATCAGAAACACATGACAACCCTAACCTTTTTTTAAATAAACCACAGTCTTCCCTGGAATCCCCAGGAGAAAGGCATGTTCATGAAATTCCTTCATAACTGGCACACACGCACACACACACATATACTGAAAGTGTGAGAGAGGTTGTATTATAAAATATTGATTCCCGCTGCCACATGATTTTACATGTCCAGAAGCAGAAAGTCTGTTTTCGGAGAGGAAGGAACTGAGGTTATGCAAAATTATGGTCTTGTTACAGCAAGTAATGAAAGTAAACCCTGTTCCAGGCAACTGCCTCTGACTGAGAATGGCTGCAATCTGTCAACAAAAGCTACATAATTTGATGTGATTCAGATATATCCTGCTTTTTGTCTCTCATAGGGTTGGCCCAGTGTTGGCTCAGTGACCCTATCATAATTGGACACACATTATTTGGATCATAACAATCTGCAGTCTCTTGAGATTGACCAGCTGACCAGTTATCAGGAAGAATAAATTGTAATGCTACAGCGAGGCGAAGATAAGGAGATAAACTTTACCGTTCTAAAGAACCAGGTACAGATCTGTTCTCAGTAAGGTCTAACTTACATCACTTGAATTACCAGAGGAATTTGAATTGTTCAAGGGATCTCTGACAGATTCTCCTCCTGCAGTATCATATTGTACACAGGCAGATTGTAGAGGAAAAAACACACAAATACATGGTGTCTGTGCTTGGCCCTTAAGTTTTATTTGATTACTTTTATAAATGCTTTTCTTGCAACCTCTTTTTAGAGGGTTATTTCATTGGTTTAAAGGCAGAACTATAAAGAAAAAGCCAAATTCAAAACATAAGACTGGAAACACTTTTACATTCTTAGTTCACAAGATAAATTTACAAGATAAATTCTGTCTACATAAAAGTGCTTGACATAGCTTTGATAGACTACATTTACTCAATAAGTGGGCTTAAGTACAATCTTGAGATACTTTCTTGAGTACTTTACTCTATATACTGTATACTTTTACTCCTTTACATTTCAGAGGGAAATTATTTGACAGCTATAGTTAGCCTACTCGTTACTTTGCAGATTAAAGGTGCCCAATGATGTTTTTGACCACTAATAGCACTATGGAGCAATGTTTTTAAGAGGGCCCGTTTTGTTATCGTGCATGTACATCGATTCATGCTATCCAGTGATCTACAGGTGATGTGCCAAGAACAGACAGACAATGTGCCAAGAATTTTAAAAAGTAAGTTAGCAAGCTAGCAAACATGGATGTAAACAATGCAGGTTACAAAAGTTTAAAAAAATCAGCTTTGCTAATGTTTTAAGAACATTTGCATTCAAGTTGTTAGACTTCTTTTGAATGCAGGATTTAAACTTGTAATGGAGTATTTTTAAATTGTGGTAACGCTACTTTTTACTTAAGGAAAAGATCTGAATACTTCATCCACAACTGCCCAGAGGATAACTAACATGCTCAGAAATATGTCCCTTAATTTAGACAAAATAGCCCATTCAGTGTTTTTACAGGTTATGACATCAACCCTTCAGCAGCTAATCAGCCTTTT